>KL647296.1:380198-406442 GCA_000727475.1 Sarcocystis neurona | reverse complement strand
ATCCTTCGACACGCCAAGATTGCCTGTTGGGCAAAATCGACATTTCATCATCTCCCAGCCGACGAGAACCTGATTGTTCTCACTTCCTGAGTTGGGTGGCGGAGAAGTTGCGGCAGTGCCTCCGTCCCACTCTGTGCCGCATTACTCTGCAAACCCCTTCCACATTCCCCTGGAGGGACAAGGGTTCTCTCCAATGCTCCAAAATTGTCGTGGTGCCGCCAGCGCTCTAGACGCAGGACAAAACGGAATTTTCCGATGTGCGAATCCCGGCAATATTGACATGTCACGTCCACACCACTACGGTTGGTGTTCCACGCGACCGAAGGACAACGTGTTGGTGAAAACCCCCCCACCTGCAGACTCCACACGTCGTTCTGCGCCGAAGGCACTCTTCTGCCTTGGGCCCATCCTCGTCACACTCGTGCTTCTGTATGTATGCGGACGTGTTGTTTCGAGTCGTTGTCTTTCGGCCGGTGGTAGGTTTGTCACTGGCACTACTGGGGCTTTACACGACTGCCGCGTTCAGACTGCGCTCTTCTGACATCTTCAGATCAGGAACGTGTCGTGGCTTGCGAAGTCCACGCGCCAGCAACAGCGAATTTGCGTAGCTTGAAGAACGTTGACGCTGTGTACTTGTGGCGCTCTTGAAGGCCGACGAAAACAAGTTCTGTGAATTGTCCCGCTTCCTGCGCCCACCGCTCCGCTTCTCATTATCTGCTCGGTCTCTCAGACTACACCACCAAGCACTCCGTCCTGGTGATTTGCAAGTCTCGTTATGGCGGGATTTTCACGGTACATAAAAATGCACGTTGTCACCCCGCACCCCCGCCAGGGCCTGGCTGGAATTCAGGACGGGGAGTGAGAATGGAGGTGAACCTTTTGATAAACCCAAGAACTCCAGGTGATTCGGGCACACGAGGTCCCTTTGGCATGCATAGCGACGAGAGAGAGAGATAAGACAACAGCTGCAACATTCGCCTTCCCCAACCAGAACACTGCTACTGCATACAGATCCTGTATGAGATAGCTCCACGATGATCGTTCTGATCACAGGCAGTGACCACTCCCTACTCAGTCACGCTCCATCTAAAATACCTAACAGGTTGTTACACAGGTGTAACTGTCCTGCTGCCCTCAGCCCTTGATCCTGTCCTGGATGACGCCTACGCGAAAAGAAAGCAGCATGGTTCCTACAGAGCAGCTTACTCTGTGGCGACGAGCTTCCCATTTCAAATGCAAGACACTCTACTGTTTCGAACACATCAGCGGTTCAAAGCCGCTTGCTCAGGCAACGTCCGCCTTGGCGCGGCCTTCATAATCAGGGTAGTGTTTGTTCCAGTGAGGCCGAAGCCAGCATCCAGCGACCGCAACCACGACGGAAAGCTATTTTTTACCCTGAACCTCGTGCAAGAGTTACAGATCGCAAGACAGGTTGCATTCACATTGCATCCCATGCGTTAAACGCCGTCACGACGGGCACACTTTCGTGCACCTTGCGTGTGCCATACAGATTTCGCGTGACATCATGTCTTCTTCTCCACACTCCCCAAGATCCTCGCCCTTCCTCACTCACTACCGTCTACTGCGCCTTCGTCGGTCTCTTCCAGCGCTGGTATATTCTGCCTGTGACCTCTTTTCCGGGTGGTAATTGCCATAAAGCACGAGACAATGGGAAAGCGACAAATCATCCGTGGGCAACGTCGCAGGTGTGTGCAATTTTTTAGGGTCCACGCCTTTCTGCAGTGTTTACCTGCGCCTACCAAATCCAGAGTCGCCTAAGGTTGCCACGGGGCCCGTGCTTACATCTGTGCCGTGCAACACTGCTACATCCCCGAATGCATAAACCATATAATTTCAGCTTGAAACCATAGACCTTCTTCACAGTCTCCAACGTCCTCGCCCTTCGTCACTCACGAGAGGATACAACGTGGCCACAGGTCGATGGCAGCATTTTTGCGTTCCGCCTGGACCGTCTGCTCCAGATCGCATTTGTCATAAAGCAAAGGACAATGCAAAAGCGACGAATCCTCAGTGCTTCGCCTTCGACATGCGACCGCGATGTCGCAGGAGTCTTGCAGAGCCCCAGTGTCCACATCTTTTCTCCAGTGTTTTCGTGTAACCTGTGTGACGCACAGATGCATGAAGCGCTTTCTCGTGAGCACTCCCTCACACATCCATTATGTCACAGAGCCACGCTTCGGCAGGTATTTAAAATCTGTTCGGATAAGTTACGACGCACGTCTCCATTATGTGAATTCAGCCGAACGGTGCGACGCACCAAATTCTGGTCCTGGAGAAGGTAGAAAAAGCACTTCCTCCGCAGTTGTTCTGCCAATCAAGGACTGAGCCTCCAACATCAACTGCGAGCTTTCTATCATTTCTCGCCCGCGTCAACGCAGCGTCCAGTCCCTCATAGAAAATCGGAATACCAGCCGCCTTTCGGCACCCACAAGTGTGTCCATCCGGTCGATTCCCTCTCGCCTGCCTGGTCGGGTGAAACTTTCTGATAAAGTTTCCTGCAGTTATTCGATTTCCGACAGTGGGTATTCCTTCCCTCACTAGCTGAATTCCTCGAGAAAACAACGATACAACGGCCCGTACTGCAGCCATACTGTCCCCCTTTTAAAAAAGATCCATCCCGCATAATCCCGCGCGGACAATCAGCTGTTCGGTGACGCAGACGTGGTGCCGCGCCCTACCGCAGTCTCCGGATGTACGTGAAAGATCAATTTGGCCTGCGGACCTGGACTGGGATTCGTACAGTGACAACACTCTTTCCTCACTAGGGGGTGAACATGACCTCTGTAGGTCTAAAGGAAGAGAGATCTGCGTGTTCTCTATGTCACCGAGCATTTTAAATGGAGACCCCTCTTTTCTTTCCTCGCCCCGCCTACTCCCACTACATCTACAATCAAATCAACGGGTCAATCCGTGGTCGTTTCCTATGGAACGGTGCTGTGTTTGTGCATGCTACAGATGCCCTGCGCCTAATGTTTCGATCTAGGTTGCAGTTTCTCTCCTCTTCTTCGACCGACCTGACCTACCTCGCGGAGACCGCCCCCCCGAAGACAGGAATTTGTCTCCGTCCCCAAGACGCACGCAGCTCGCGCTTTTGATGGCTCCGACCTCCGACCGAAATGTGCGTACAAACTTCCCGACGTCTGTGCGTACGTTTGCACTGTTCACAACTCGCTACCGGAGGAGTCACTATCAGATACGTCCATCTGTATTTCCTACGAAGATCTCAACTCTGCGAGTTTTTTACAAGGAAAACTTTCTCAAGCTGCAAGTAGCCTTATGCAGGCTTAACATAGACGTTTTTCGGGATTCGTTGCGTGTTTTGAGCCCCATATTGCAACACGCCTCATCAAACCCTCCCTCCCTGCAGCGAGCGAGCGCAATGACCAATGTTGTGACCTGCATGTCCGCCGCTAGGCAAGAAAAGCTGCTCACACACTCTAATTCCCCTACGCCGCGTATATTCTCTGCGAACGCACGTGAAGTGTGTCCTCTCGGTCGATCTTTCCCCGGAATTGTGGAACAGTTGCGCTTGCATTATTGAATAGATTTCTGGTGACAGCTGTCTACTTTTTCATGGACAGCAACGGAATATCTGAATGCAGCATTCAGATGTATTAGCAGGATGCACTGCATCGTCCACGAATTTGAACTGTTTCACACGGTCCCCGTGTGAGGCGTGCCTTTCGCAAAAGTTGCGGTTGCGGCACCTGTCAGAGAGAGGCGCGATATCTCTAAACGACCACCGGCAAGCGACGAAACAACTTGCCATCCACACACAATTCAGACGCCGCTGAAGACAAGGAACGTCTGTCCGAAGCCGCTCGTGGCGCTAAAAGGCCTTTCCAAACTCAGTGGGCTTAATTGACCAAAATCAGCAAAGTGTCGGCCCCGATCTTCATACACCATACCGATACCACCTGAGGTCCCAGCTTTCCTTCTGTACCAGCAGGGTCCTCGCCCGCGGTCACGTGGTACGACGTCTGATATTTCCACATTCCGACTCAGAACACCAGTGCCTCCTTCATGTAGAATGCTCACCTACGCTGCTGTTTCGCCATAACGCAGAACTGAAGTGTGACCAAGAAGACTCCTTTGCAACCGCCGTCGCAACAACTTCGCGGACAATTAATGTTTGCGTCCTTCCTGCAGTGTTCACCCGAACCTAAGAGACTCAAAGGCCCCATGCGAGGTTCTCACTCGACGCGCCCCAGCTGAATGTGGAATCAGTCCTCCGAAGCAGCTTCTCCGCAAAGGTCCTTTTGATCACCTAGTGTGACCGCCATTCGTTACGGAATTTCCAGGCGAACTGTTTCCGCGTCGGTCTCCTCTTCTAGGCAACAAAAGCAACGCGTTTTCTGAAGTACAACAAAGCAGGATCATCAAGAGCTCCTGTTCCCTTGTGCCCACAATTCTCCTGCGTCACCACAGTCTCCTCCCCTCACAAAACAACCGCATTACCGGACTCTACATTACGTATCTGAGTGTCGTTGAACCCGCTCGTCTCCGCTCTTCCTCTACAAATGGGAACCGTCAAGAAGAACATTTTCAATATTTTCCCTTCTCAACGGAGGGTACACGTTTTGTCCTCACAAGCTGAATTATGCGTCTCGACCCGTGAATGCAATAACACGTCACCTCTCTCATTCCGTATCCTCTTCTTGTGCACACCGATTCAGTATTCGCCTTCCGCTATATAGCTGCTTTACATTCCCCGGAACGGACGACCAGCTGCTTGATGATCTACACAGTGTACCGCAGGTCTGCAACTGACGGTTCCCAGCTTGCGTTGGACGACCTGAATCAGTCAACGCAACTCAAGCGTGCGTCTCAAGCGCAAAACGTCCTTTGCCTCTGACACGACACGGGTAGAGGATTACGCAGTGCTCTGTGGGTGCCACGTCGCGAATGTCGCATCCCATTTTCGTGTTGCCTCCCCCTGGTCATCGACGAATCGCACGTAAAACCGTATGCCGAGGGCCGCACCACGATCCGTTAAAAGAATGTCCCACCCTCATGCTCTGCAGAAGGGTCAGCTTCGTACTCAGAGACCCATTAGCGTCCTCCACGTAGCACCATGATCTCTGAGAATGTACGAACAGACTGATGCGTGTTCGTTCCCTAACGACGGGTTGTGGATTTGTGACTGCTCTCTCTACAGCAGCTGCAATCAGCCTGCGCTTCTGTGATTATCTCGTTTTACCACCGTATCCTTCCTCGCCAACCAATGCGTCAAAAAAGAGGGAGGTGAGGTGATTAGAGCTCGCGGACGCTTCTACTCTTGTATAGAAAAGATTTACGACATCACTGACGTACTCGTGGTAGCAGATAACACGTTCACTTTTTCTCCCCTCTGTATGGTCTACAAGTCAGAGCTCTGCAGTATGCTCTCTGCGGCTCTGTGATCAGCACTGTGTACCCAGCCGACCTTCATGTCAACTCTTGGTCAGCTAGGACTACACGGTTGAGTGTTGTTTTGTCCTCAACTATGGGATTTGTCATGTACAACAACGACGAAAAAAAACTACACCATTGACCCTGCAGCGTAGCCCACTCTCTGCAAACACGAATCTCACCTTTTACACCCACGTCTATGAAGTCTCTTCGGCAATCGCATCGCACAACCATTACGCAGCGCCAACCGTGATGTTACTGCCTGTGTCACTAGTGGTCTTTCGTCCACACAGGACGAAAACAGCACAAATCGATCGCAGGCAAGAAGGACTAGAACTCTGTAATCACGACTTAATGCCTGCATCACTGAAGATAACGCACGTCGCCTTTCCTCGTTCCTTGCCACCAGCCGGGTCAAATGTCCATGCTAGGCAACAAGCTCTGACAGCGTAATCAGCGTTCCAATTCCGCAAGGCAAAATGCACAACAGTCCTCATTCAAAAAGCTCCTTAATTTTGCATCACTCATGCCGGTGTACAACCTTTTCGCGTTTCCATAGAAAACGAAAGTGGTTGCCTCTTGTAGCGTGGACGCAACTACCTCGTATAAAACAGAATGCTACAGGAACCAGTCGTCAGCTCGTGACGACACAATGGTCTCGTGAGAGCTCAGCAATTTTGTCCCTGCTGCTGTGGTCACCTGCCCCTGCGACATGAAAGTCTCTTCATGATAAAGCTATCACGTGGAACAAGTTCTTCCGATTTTCTTCGTCAATGAAAGTGCCAGAGACTGGAAAGGCGAGGAATTCCTTCAGTTGACCTGTGCGCACCGTCGTTTTCGTATGAACGTCAGGCAATCCAGTAGGCGTACAATGTTTCAACGGGTCACCCATGGTGCATTATGCTACGCCCACGCCGAATCACCCTTATAGCTGAACTCTTTCTTCCGTTCTTCGCCTGCTTATTCGCAACCTTCCCGGCCTCCTGTTCGATTGCGATACCTTCTTACACAGGCGCACGTCCTTCGACTCAATCACATCCCGTTTACGTCACTCCGGTTACCTTGTCGAAAAAATATCCTTCACACCTCGTTTTCCCAGAGAAGGATACATCAGCGAAGCTCATTCGCCGAGATACTCGTACAGGTGTAAATAAGGTGATATTTCCTCCGTCCCGACCTGTACGGTCTCATTCGGCACCCCTTTCCGCACTGCCCTGTACGCGCGAACAACACAGGTGTCGAGCCCCAGAGTGCTGTGCAGCAGAATAAAGAACCCCGATTCAGAATTCATCCATATTTCCTAGTAGCTTTGACATCTCATTTTCCGCTCGCTCCGCGACTTTTGTTCCGGAGCATCACGCGTAGCGACATCCCTTAACGCATACGCGACGAACACGACAGCGCTGCGTTAAAAATGTTGGACGCCTGCAACGTGCGGACGCCCTCATCCGTCGTAACTGCAAACATGCGTGCGTTTTCCCCCATGACTGTCCTGCGTCGGTCCATCAACTAACGAGCGGCTATGTAGACTTCTTCCATGTGCAGGTGCTGTTGTGGCTACTAACGACGTCGTCGCGCACGACTGCCGAACTCAGCATGCGCGCCTCCGCCCTCTTCAGCTTAATGTGGCGCTCAGACTCGCAAACGCTAGACGTTCCGTGCTAAAATTTGTACCCCTCCTCAAGAGCGCGCGTGATGCCTGTTAGGGCCGAGAAGAAACATTTCCACGCTCCGCATTTGCGCTGCATGTCCTCGCACTCCACTACTCGGTCTAGCGAGCGGCACTAGAAGCTCTTCCCCCCTTCTACGAATCTGGACTCAACCGTCTTCTCACGAGCTGAACGCAGCTGGCCTGGCGCACATCCGGCGTTGGTGCTGTCCATTTTGCTTTGTGTACTGAGAATGACCTCAGGCGACGCCACCCCGCGATTTAGCTACTGGAGACACTTTTTTCTCGCATGCAGCCCCAGGACACAGTGCCTGCATCGTCGCATTGGCCGACCTCGCGCTGCCTAAAAATTCTGCTGCAGATATCCTCACGACACCCTGGTAACACCTATGTGGGTTAGCACCCCTACTCGGCAAATATTCCTCTGAACGAACGAGAAGCTATCCTACCACGTTGGCATATCCTGGCGTCAGCTGTTTCTCCGGCAGTGCAAAACAACGGGAGGAAAGGTAACAGGCTTTTTCTTATCAGCTGGCTACTCTGTCTGACGTCTCGTTTCCACGGCACCACTCTCCATTGCTTCTACCGCATTTGCCACAAGACATACACTGCTAAAGCAGCATGAATCTCGGCTTTAGACTTCGAAACACGAATGGGCCTCGGCTCGCGGAGTCCGAAATTGACATTGGAAGACTCAGGCATGACTAAAAACAACGACCAAACCACGTTGCCGCCTCCGGTGATGGAGACGTAGTGCCCTGCCCGAACAGGCTGGTGGGGGGGGGGGGGGGGGGGGCCGCCCTCACCGTGCATCCACATTGCAGTCTGCATGATGTTCCCCATTCTTCGCTAACTGTATTGTATCTTCCTTTCACTATGCTATTCACAACACTAGTAGGCGGCGTCTGTAGCGCATTCGTCTACGTTTTGTCTTGTTTGAACCCCAGTAGCACTGACAACAGGAAAAATCGTCAGTAGCCGACGCCGCAGTTGCCTCGCATAAATAATCAGCCTTTCTGTTCTGCAGGGCTCACCTCTTGCTGCGCCGTGCAAGACCTCACGACCACCTTATTCTTTTGAGTCTGTCCGTGTGTCCTTTGTTGGGGGTTGGCACTCGTTTAATCAAGCATTGAGGAAACGTCCGCGGACCGACCAGCACTCACAGCCGTCATAATGTAAACCGTAGGCACATTGGTGTCTGTTACTGCGGAAGAACACAGAGCGCATCACGGTGTTTAGTCTTCGCCAACCCGCCTACGGCAGAACATAGGTAAATTCTGAAACCTTCCTGTCGTCCTTCGCCTGCGTCACTACAGTCTTCCCGTTTCCTACACAGTCGAAATTGCAGCCCCCTCAATTTCCGAAAAGCAGACGCTTTGGTGCACGTAGAGCGCCCGATCGTCGCTGCTGCACTCGCTCGTTTCTAAACAAGGGCCACCACTGTTCTCCTCGCTTCCTGTGATAGATGGTCAACATTCGTAACCTGCGTCGTCGTCTCCTGCAGGGTGAGCCTGCTTGCAGATTCTGCATCACGCATCTTCACCATACGCTCCTTCTCCAGATGTGATGAAGGGTCTCGACTCAGTCGATCTTCATTTGAGAAGGACAAAGGCTACTCTCGCACGGCCGCCCTCGACAATTTGGTCAGCCATGTACAACAGAGGAATTGAAAGTATACAACGTTGCTCCTTCGGCTTAGCAGGGTCTGTTCTGTTGTGTCTCTCATTCCAAAAGACGACACCGTGTTGTTTGCAGACCTTCAGCCATATGTGGTACTATTTATAATGCATTGTCTTCCACATCACTTCTTGAATTAAGAAGGTAAGTTTTTCAATACAGGCCGAAGACAGCACTGGACGATTGCAGGCAACACAGAGGACAATTCTTTAACTTCAGCGTAATCCGGGTGCCAGGCAGGACAAGACCGTTTGCCGTCCCTGTGTCCGTCCTTTCCATCATAATTTCATGCAGAATTCAGTGCTCCTCCTCGACAATCCTCTGCCAGCTGCTGCACCAAATTGCATACATCGTACCTATTCCACGTGACCCAGTATCCCTTTCACAATCCGTACGATCCTTGCCTTTCTCCGGTTGTCACGATTTTCCATGCCTCCACAGCCGGTTCACAACACAGATAGCCATCTGTCATGGCGTCTTCACAAAGACTGCCTTTTGCAACGGAGAAGCGTCGCAGTAGAGAGACGACGGATCGTCAGCGGCAGGTGTCAGAACTGTCTCAGAATCTTTTGGTATTCAAACCTTTTCTGCTGCGCCCCCTTGCGCTTATGAGAGGTACGAACTCGTTACAAAGTTCTCACTCAGACCTCATCCACGCTTTTGCGGTACAGAATTGGTAATCTCAGAGAGGAGGTAGGGCAACCTGTTACTACAAAATAATATTCACTGCCGCCGCTAAATGAATTTCATGCGACTACGTTAATGCGCGACGGTCCCCTTAAAAAAAATCCACAGGCCAATAACTGCACGAATGCCGTTTACAAGCACAACGAAACCAAACCATGCATGCCGCTTCACGACGGGCTGCATTCCCGCTTGCTCCCTCAATCAATGGAGCGATTCCGTGGTGGTCCACGCCGCGAGAATTTGCGGCGAATTCTGCAGTGTTGACTATCCACTGCCAAATACAAGTTCACCCCTCATCTCAATGCCAACCTGTCATTCGCAGTCTGTCAACTTCTCTTCCTGGCAACATGAATACATCAGTGGCACGATGCCTTGGAACAACTAATATGCATCGTCTTTGTTAGTTGGACTTTACGGGCACGTCTCGACGTATGTAAAGTGATCCCTAGAGTGCGCACAAGAAAAACACTTTCTCTCCTAATGTAGCCTCTCAAGCGCAGCCACACGGAGGAACTCAGACTTCCTAAGATCTTCCATTCGTTCTTCGTGCGCATAGTCACAACCTCCACAACTCCTACACCATTGAACTAGGAAAGGCAAAGACGAGGGAGAACCTGCTGCGACAGGACAATGCTCCACGTCTTCCAACTATCCGTTCTACTCAGCCGAAGAAGTACACGGCCGACAGTAGTGTCTACACTCTTATTTGAACGTTCGCTTCCCATCGACAACTGTCCCTGTCGTTCTCACTTTCTGAAGAATTCATGTCCGCATACGACAGCAAAAACCATTCTGATCTCCCAAGGGCTACAGAGTCTTTCAGCAACACCGCCTCTTAATGACGTCGTAACGTATTGTATCGCACAGGATACTCCAGCAGCAAACAAAAAATCGCACCACGATGTACACCGGCTGGTGCTCCGCGAATTACACCATTCTCTGGTGCATATGAAATGCACAGGACAACAGCCCGATAAGTGAAGAGTACAGTTGGAGGTTGAAGACTCTGCCATCATCGTGACTGCAGACCTGCGTGCGTCCGTCATCGCTCCATCTCCTGCTTCTCTTCACCTGCGAACGCACTGACCGTTGGGAATATAGAACTGTAACTGCTGCCGATGCCGCTTCATAAGACGGCATCGTTTTGCTTGTTCACGCTTTCCCTCTCAGCTGCTGACATTATCCTTGCTCCCAGAGACGTGCACAAAAAGCGAGGAGTTTTCCTCCCTCATCGACATCTCGCATCATGCAACCCTGTCGTGTGTGGACGTCGCGGATAAGATCTACCAGATCTCTACACATTCTATGAATATAGCACCTCTACAATATCAGCGGTCTGTCACGTCTTCCCTCAGTGTAGCTCCTGAAATTAATCGGACTGGCCCTCTATACAGGAGAGGAAGTGCTATTTATTATTACCCCGTAGCTATGCAAGCGCACAACTGGTGGTGACTGTGCTCATTTTCCGGTGCAGGATGTAAACTATTCAATGCAGTCCCACTTCGCGATTCTGACCACGAAGTGTTTTTTCCTGTAAAGAACTGGCAGAGTGACACTTCAAAACGTGTACTGCCTTCTCGCAATCTGGAGGCCAGTGTCATTTGCAGACCCTGTTTCAGAGAGCTTCACTACACTCTGTCTCAACGTATGTGATGAGCACTGCCTGTTCAGTCGGTCTCCATCCTGAAGATCCAGTAACTACAGTCACAAGGATGAATACCCTTCTCCCTTCAATCTTCTGGTCTCTTATGCACATCAAGTGCAAACGTTTACAGCGTTGCTTTGCTAGCATTGCGTACCCTCTTCAATTGGAAGTCTACCGAAGAGTGAAGCTATATTTACTTCGATCTGTTCGCCGTGTCTCGTACGCTGTTTATGCAGCGTCGGCTCTCGTATCTCTGTCTGAATAGAAAGAGGGCAATTCTACCATACCAGCCGCAAGCGGCATGCAAAGACGCCAGGTGAGACACAACCCGACTTTTGCAAACTAATTTCAGTTCATTTGTCATTCTGGACAACACGCGTCACCTTCACATCGTCCCCTTTCGCTACAATCATATCATCCGTTGAAAGCCCCTTCTCCACGACGAGCTGCCTACGTGGACTCCCGAGTGCATACACCACACCGAGCCCACATGTCATTGTTCGTCCGCTTTCACGTTCTCTGGGTGCGACGTTACCCCTTCCTTAGTAGGAAGTGTAATTTTTTTACAAATATATTCTGTCCAGTACCATTGGCGGCTTTCGGTGCACTCAGGTACACGATTATTGTTCACGACGGTGGGAGACTACGGCAGCCGAAACAGTCATAGATGACCTCCGTAGCGACCTGGCAAATCTTCACGGTTCACGCCCTCTCTGTAATGCTCACCGTGGTTGTACAGGAGACAAGGCAGCTGGGCAGAAATTCCCATTAAATGCCTTTCCACAATGTCAATACGCGGAAGTTTCCAGAGCAGCTAACTCCGGAGATGCACATGGGCACTTTGAGTAGATGACTCTCGAGACGCGAGTCAACATCAAACTAGTTGTAACATTGGTCGGCCCCCTTTATCCCCAAGGTCCGTCACAGCGACAATTTTCTCACTTTTTGTCTTCGGAAAGTCGACGTTGTGGGGTATCAAAGCACGCGTCTTTAGAATCGCTCAAGTCCCGTCGGCGTTACTAGGTGGACAACCCCCGCACAGCGTACAGGTGCTTGCGTGTCCCAGCTGCAAACATCTCTGCAGTGTTGCCCAGCTTATCCCGCAATATTTTTTCACGGGCCGCCCCACACGAACCGATCAACTCTCCGTTTACGTAGTCCTGCACCTCTAAACATTTTCCAGGGTTGACGCATCAGACCCACAAATGTGTTGTAGCACGGCTAAACCGCTTCGGACGACATACAACCAATTCGGTGGGTCAATCTCCATCATATGGATAACGTTGTATGTGACAGAATCATGGGTCTCTGGATAATTTGAGGCATCAATATCCATTTCGTTCGGCATTCAGCTTGCGTGCGGGCGGGAGACGGTCAATCCCAACGACGTGCCTCACGCTTCGACTGAATGCTTGTTAGCATTCTCACACGTCTCAATGCTTGTTAGCTTCCTCACAAGTTTCAAAGCGCCGACAGTCTACATGCGTGCTTTCTCCTCCCAACAGCTTGCACTATATCTGTATTCGACAATATCTAGCTTGCTGCTAAGCACCTGAGTCACCCCTAGCACCACTAGGGCACACGTAATCCTCTCAGCAACCTCCTGTGTGGGCGAATCACAGGAGTATGCTGGCAAAAGAAAATTGAATAAGTAAAAGTTCCTTATTGCCAAGCCTCTGCAATTTCCTTCTTCGCCTTTTCCGGTGTACTCGATAGTTGCTTCCCTCACGCTTATGGCGACTACTTTTTGGATGGTAGATTTCATTATGGGACACGAAAGAGTACTTGGCTGAATACGCTGTCACGCTGAAGTGCTGTAATCAGGTAGACGAAAGCTGCTGGAAGCGCCTCTTGGAGTATAGTTTTCGCCGCCCGCAAAGGTTTCATTCTCAACGCGCGAGACTGGCACGTTTCTAGTGTCTCCTCGTACCTGTCAGACAACTAAACACTGCCTCGAAACGACTACTCCTTCCAGAGCTTGCCGTGAAGCCCTTATCCGCGCCTGAGTGACTGCATGATTTAGTAGCCTTCAAGGCAACATTTCCTTCTGCAATTCCATCAGCCATGTGTCTCGTTGCAAATGCTGCGTCTCAGCTATGCAGTCACCGCGTACACCCTCTCCTTGTGAACCACCGGCAAAGGCGCCACGAACGTAACCCGCGTTTTGTCACAGTTATACAAATAGGAACGTTCTTAAAAAAATTTTCCAGTTTTCGCCTGCAGTGCCTCGTGTATACAGAAGGGGAGTTGCCGAACACAACCTCGCGGTCGCGGCGTCGTGATACGGCCGGATCAGGCACCAGTGCTTTGTCCACAGTACACCGTATAGACTGGTTCTTGTAGCCTCTGACGGTGTTGGACGCCAGTGGCTACGAGGCGCAGAGATGTCACATTGGCGAGCTGCTTTTTCCAAAGGCACGTTTCCCACCACACCAAACTCAATAACACCATGCACCCCATCGGGCCCCTCAACAGGAAGACAACAATTTTAAGAGAGCCCCAAGTGCTTTGTATTTAACACCGCCTGAATCAAGTTGAGCAACTCAGTGTAGTTTTATGCACTCTCAGACGATGCACAAGTGTAAAGCAAAATGCAAAACAATACGCACCGAACAGTACACAACAATTCTCTGACGCGTCACCCAGAATTAGACCTTCCTGCGACACACGGAGGGAGAGGCAAAAGTCGCATGTTGCTCGTGATTTTAATTCAATGTGGCTAATGCGACCCAGCGACCCTCCTGCTTAAAGATTTACTCCTTAGATTGGGGAGCAAAGCGTGCAGTTTTGTTTAATGCCGACAGCAGGTTCATTAGAGTGGTATACAACAAGAATCCACGAACGATCTCTCATACACGTCATGGCCTTAATTCCAACACACTTGTGATCATTCTTAGCCGCGTGGGCTCGAACTCTACAGCAAAACAGCTCCAACACAAACAGCGTTTTGAGTTGATTCTACAACCGGAGCCTGGTGTGTGCGTTTTCTCCCGCGCAGAACACCCGGTCCACTTTTTACGGCATCTGACTCACTCTTCCATAAAAAAGATGACCTTCTTACTTGCTACCACGTCGTGTCTCGTATGTATCTCGTAGGATCACCATTTGACAAGAACGAAATACATCAGAGACAGCCCTACCCGGTCTCTGACTACGTGGAGGGCCGATTACGGACGGTGGGTCCGGCCCGTGCTTCATCGCGTTTACGTTCGCCCACGATACTAAGTCGGCATTCAAGGACTGTGGTCAGATCGGTGCACCACGTGCAGACGGGCAGCAGCGCTTTGCGCAGCGGTACTGAATGTTCCGCTACTACGAGCCGCATGAGGTTCACACGTGCAATCCCCCTGTTGCTCGACACTTTTTCATCTACGTTTGAGTCTATCGAGGCGCTTCCCGTTATCCTCCACGAGAGTGCGCACTATGTATTGTGAGGCCGAAGCAGGCCTACGCTGACAGCGCACTGCCGCAGATGTCTTGCCACTTGAAAAGCAGAGAAGTCTTCGCGACCACATCTCTTATATCGTAGTCGTCTCAAAAGCGCCTCTGCGCTTCTGTTCAGCCCGCAGAACAATTTACTGCTTGGGTCTCTCAGCAGCTCCTCTAATTGGCCCGGACACACGCGTCTTCATCACGTAGAGGTCCCTTCTGGAGGCACACCGTTCTCCTGCACGTTTTTTTGCTTCGCAGTGAATTGTCGAATGTCCGTTTCTACCTCGGTTTTCTAGTAATTACACAGTTGTTACAAATACAACAGCCACATGGTAGACAAACGAGTTTACTAAGACGCATCAGTTCTTACAAATCCCGTATCAGATCTCACTCCTCCTGCAGAGCTCACCGCTTTTGTCCACCGTGAACGACTCGGCCAACTCACCGCTCTCAGGCTGTGTACTCAGGTGGTTTACATTCACGTGTGTGTGCTCATCCATGCCGGTGTCCAGTTTTCGCCACAAATTCTGAACCGCACTCCCCTCGCGGGATCCAAAACTGCTCCTTAAATGTTGTCTTCTTCTCCGCGGACAACACCTTATTCACAAGGCTTCAATGCAGTATCACAGCCTTATTCCGGGACCAAGGGCGAAGCGAGACACTCATATGTTGAACTTCCTTCGTACTAACTCCGCTCCCCTCGCGTAACCCTGCCTTCACGCGATCGACTCAAGAATAAATTTTTTGGCAAAAAACACTGTGTTTCCTCCTTCCTCGTTCTCTACTTACGTGCGTCCTTCAAGCCTCACAAGCAGTGTCCTCACATCCCGCATTTTGTCTAAGCGACACACGCATGAAACATTTTAAAAGAAGCGTTCGATGGCTTTTGGCGAGTCGTTTACCCTCGTGGATACACGCGGGCTCCGATTAAAGGTCTACTCAGCACCATTTTTTCAACTAAAACCCAGACGCACAAAGGCACGCGAAAGAAGAGAAATGTTGCATCCTTTCCACTTCTTGGGATTCGTTTGACGTGAAGCACAAACAACGAAACAATGGTTCCCTTATCAGAAGAGGGCCCACAATAAAGTTGCCTTTTAGAGATTACGCTTCGCTTGCAACCAATGAGATTACACGCAGAGTTGCCAGAGTAAACCCAGGACCAATCTCAGTTCCCCTTACCAACACCTACAAGAACAGGATGTCAAATTACAGCCATCAACGTTCACCAAGAGGCTGACCCACAAAGGTTAGACATCAGTTGGTACGCGGGTAGGGCAGAACACTTCCATGGAACCGATTCTCCACCCTGTTTACAATTAACAGCTCCAGGAAATAGGACGACACGTATGACCACGTGAAACCCTTTCAAATTCAAGTTCTATTCCCTGTTTGTTTTTACCTTGTATGGCAAATCCAAAGCGGCCTCCCGCTGGAAAACACTATTACGGACTTTGTTACGAAGCTGCGGAAACAAACACAACAATACGCTTCATCACTATCCACTCATGTGGCAAAAGTTGCACAGGCTCTCCTGCACGGTCACCTATCGTCGTTGCCTTTCAAGTGGTCTGTACTACAAGCCGTCAGAAGTCTTCACTCGAGAGGACTTCCTTCTGCAGTGGAGGCCCTTTGCTCAACAGTTAAGTCTGCATGGTTGTTGTGCGAAACAAGACGTAGGCCGCTCTTTGCTGACTTCGAGATGAGACTACGGAAACTGACGATTCAAAGGAGCAACAAGCAAAGTGTGCTCCCTTCAGGTCATTCATATCGTTGGCACTACACCAAACCTACTGGTGAAATAAGACTACGAGGGACTGTCACTCCTGCTTCCTGACTAGACTATCCTGACTCTCTTTCCCGTCCGCCCAGTGCCGGATCAGTGTAGGCCTTTCATTCTAGCATCGGTGCAGCTCCACCCAACCACGACATTTCACACGAACAACCACAAACAAACCGCTTCGCTGAGAAGACGTCGTTTAGTGTGTCCATTAACGGCGTTCGGCTTAATACTACCCCGCAAGGACATGGACGAGCCCACCACAGAACTCTGTGAAAAAAGCATCTCTTGGATTTTCCCAAAGAGTTTGACTCGCCACTCAAAACTGCACTGGTACACCTGTTGTGCTTCACATCTATTTCTAAAGCACATCAACAGCATTGCGAATACCGTGGTCCTTGCTATTTGATGGTCAACAGGCACCACTCCTCCAAGTTTCATGGAGTTTTACAGTTTCGGGGTCTGTTTGTAGCTGTTGTGTAGTGTTGCCTTCTCCCTCTGTGCCGCATGCTTGCCAGAAATGACAATCGTCAGGCCTGCTAGGAGAAGCGGCGGCAGTAAACACGGGTGGCGCTACTGCACATTCAACGCCACCCATGTCTGGCTTCTAGAGACTTTTTTTCGCTCTTGTGCGTACTGTTTTCATTTCTAAAGACAACAAGGCGTGTGACGGTCGCATCTCTGTTGTTTCATATGCAGACAATACATATAACAGGTTATAGAAGCTATAGTGCAGTTCTCTCATATCAAGAATGTTTCCACACGCAGCCTGGCCCCATACAAAGGACTTCCTGAGAAAATTCTTTATGGAAAGGACACTTACGTCACAACAGAAATCGATTCGAACGCAGTTTTTCGATGTTTAGCGTGGAGCGTCACCGGCTGCTTTGCTCATACCCGCAAATCCAGTCAGTAACGTGCCCTTCGGTATTCTTTATTTGTCTTCATAAAGGCGCAGAACAAAACAGCTTGTTAATGGTTTCGTTTCCATACTGTAAGCGTTCTTGTTGGTCAGCGCCGGTACAGTACTTCAAGCCAGCTCCACTCGTCGTCTGTCAGATCCCTTCCGCATCAGCACACCAAAGGAGGATACGAATTCGTCCGCCGTACAGGATGGAATAGCAGGTAATCAAACTGGTGTGACGCTACGAAGTGTTTGTGCATCAATTTCATGTCATCGCGTGATTTCCTGGGCGCTCGTTCCTAACGCCTTACCAGAACCATCGGTTCCTGCGAACGCGTCGCAGAGGGCAGCGCTCTGCTGAGAGGCACTGCTGCTGCAGTTCACACGAACTGCACAGGTAAACTAACTCATCTCTCACAGCGTTCACGGTCACCTGTCTTCTGCCTATCGCGTTGTACGAACAGTTCACTCCGTCAAGTGCACTCTGGCCTTCGTCTGGCTAGTAGTACCCTTCAGATGGAGGCCTGCCTCCGTTATCCCTGAAGACGCGTTCTGCTTGGCGTGCTAGTGGCTGCAATCGTGCGCTAAACACGAACACTTCGCCCCGACAACAAAATACCTTCTCTGTAGCACACTGGCACTGTTCACTCCCTACGGATAGGAACCGTGAACCTTCACTCTCTGCGAGGCATTAAGATCCTCTAGGAACAGTGCACACAAAGATTCCGCTCTGTATATACTATGACCTCAACACTTTTTTCCTATAATGACGACGCTGCTTTCTTCTTGAAAGAAACATGGTCTACGTTGGCATGCAGTTCACGGCGCACAAGTTCGCTTACGACGCGGAAGTGAATGCCGATGGGGTCCCGAAAACCTCGAGCACCTCAGTCGGAGTGTGACAACCTCAGCGTCCTCTTTCCCCAAAATGTCACAGCCTGCAAGTACCCTAAAGTTAAGAAACTGAACCATGTAGTGGTGTGTGCAGATTCCAGCTCCTCTTTGATGTGTCCCCAGGACAGCTCTTCTCCTTTTCTCTCAATGTATAAATACATATGCATATATAGAGATTATTCTGAGCACGTGGCCCTGGTAAGCGGATTTGATCAGATCTCCCACTAAGCTGAGCCCCGTCAGTCGTGACTTTGCACTTAAGTTGGAACAGAGCGTCTTGTTTATCTTTTTGCCTCTCGTTCTAGTTGTCGTCAGTGGTCGCGTTTCCCTGCACAGGTTTCAGGTCGCGAAGTCATCTGCGTCAGAGGTTTCCATACAGCTTGGCCGCGGTCAGCCGTTCTAAGGTCCGTGGTGCGTTGTACGAATTGTCAGTTTGGAATCAGCGCTCTTTTACAGCCAGTCGCAACAACGTTTCTCGCTCCATCCCTGTCAAACTTCCTCATTTCGGAAGCCTACGCAGCCGCAACCTTGTACGTTATTACTTTACACTCAGACTCTAAAGCTGTCAGGTTTGTCGCGGCACAGCTCTGCACGTAGGTGTTCACAACTTGGCGGGTTCTCCACTCTGATATCGCTTTTGTATCTTCGAATGTTCTAAGTGAAAAAACACATACTTTTACAGCAATTTTACATATTTGTACAGGGAAGGCCCATTCACCGTGTGTCCTCGCATCACACGGTACATTATCCTCCGCAAGCCACTGTAAGCGATGGAGTCATTTGTCTTAGCCAAAGCAAAATAAAGCGGGGGGTACAACACTAGAGGTTGCCATACCGAGGGAAGTCGTGTCGATAATTACGTCAAATGAAAGGGGATCCTGCAGCGTACCACGGTGCTCCTTGGGGGAACCTTTGCGACAAGTCAGCATAAATGTCCTGAGTCACACGCTGAATTTCTCATATTGGTAGGTCAGCAATTGTTTAAACTTACAGATTTGTTCTAAGCACTAAACAGTAAGCTCTCTAGAAATTTTGGTGGAACAGTGTGTTATGCAGAACCAGCACAGGGCGGCAGAAAACGGACGCACACAATAGATTTTGCCGGTCCAACAGGAAATCTGCTCCACGTGGTGCCACACTCTGTTGTATCCTATACACGTTGCGCCGTTGTTCCCAGTTTGCGGTCCCCTTCAGTCCCGCAGGTGTACCTCTTGCATGTCCTCGAGATGGAGTCAAATCCGGCTGCTACTTCCAACAAGCGCGGCCACCTGCACACCACTGCACTCCGCGACAGGAAAGACAGACTTTGAGAGGGCTCCTCCCAAACGAGCTCCATTGATCGCAGTGGCGTGCACTTTCTGGTGAATCCGTAGCTCACACGCAGAAATCAACCAAGCAATGCCGAAACGATCCACGGTACGCATTCCGCTTAGGAACAGAAGCAGGAGACTGCATTGGCTTGTACTTGTTGAGCCGTCCTTTATCAGCCGTTCCAGGATATATTACCACTGCAGTGAAGAAGTGAAACTTGCGGTGGCCACCAATCTCCATCATCCTTCATCGTTTCGACCCGTATTGTCCCTCTAGGACACAGTCCATTATTTCTGACGTGCACTACGATTATATGTTTTCTCTCCCGTAATCCGTCTCCAGGCCGGTGCAGTGTGTACAGACTGGCAGGCACGTCTCATGCCCAAACCACGAAAGTTCCATTACGTATACCGTGGTGTTCCCATGTGCAGACCAACGTCTTTTGGGAGCTGCTCCTCTCAAGGTACGTCCTTTGGCATTGGTGCAGAAAGTCTCGCTCGTGGGGCACCTAGTCACTTATGTCTGGCCACCCGAAATAGATACGAAATACTTTCGAGCATAACCGCTGTGTCCACTGATTGTCCCCACAAACTCGGTATGTCCAATCGTCTAGTGTAATGGGCGCACTTTTGTTCTTCACGAAGGAGCGCACACACTAGGGCGTGACGTCAAACGATGCACAGGTACATTTACAGTGGCTTATTTATCCCTGCTCGCACCTTGTGGGTCTGCACGCTGCGCCTAATCGGGACTAGAGCCTGCGTGCTTCGTCCTACACTTTCAGCCGTGGTCCCATTGTCCCAGGTGCAGTATCAAACGGCCGCAGTCGCAGACAAGACAGTGTTATCGGTCGCGTCAACCTTTCCCACCGCCTTGGCATAAAGTGATACGTTTGTGCGGATCACTCCTTTTCTTCACTTCAAGCCCCTGCGGCTTGCTACGTTCGTTACGCTCCGGTTGTACTCTGTTTCGTCTATACCTATATGTATATACATACGCGCTGCCCACTTCCGTTGGTTTGGTTGTTTCCCGAGGCTCGACTGCCCACAACCGGTGACACACCCGAGAACTGAATCACGTTGAAAATTGTCCTGGTTGCTCCGCAAGTGAGTGCTTATGGTACGTTCCTCAGTCTTGCAGTATCAACGCCTCACTTTTTGGCGGAAGATTCGGTGAGGCTTTTGCTTTCGTGAATCCCGTTGTGCGCCACCGCCGTTCTTGTTTGCCACTGCCAGCCTTACGTCCGATCTCGCGTCAAACTCCGGAACGGTTGCCTCTGACCAAAAGTTCTCTGACAACGTGTGCAGCCTTTAAGAGGCTGATACTGAGGGCTTTAGCGGACTGTGAGCGCCGGTAGTCTTCGTGCAGTTTTCCGTGCTTCTACAGATGAGCAAGATCCGTAGCAAAACCCTAATTTCGCACCTATTCCGTCAACAATCATGATCACAGAGTGGTGAGGACCGGTTGTGTTCAACAGACTTGCCGCTTTCTGCGTTATGCGTCGTACAGAAAATGGCAGTTGAAGCCTTATCCTTTCATCTCCATGGAACAACCCACAAGGCGGTGCAATAAGGCTACTACGAATGGCCGTCAGGAGAGTTGTACCTTTCTTGGACGTTGGCATATGATTACCGGTTCCGGCTCGTAGACTGTTCATTTCCTTTTCTTGCCTCTCCGGAAAGCCATGGTGTCCAGGTATCTCGACTTGTTGACGAACACATGATACACAGTAGCGTTCCTGAGTATTCGTAAACAGATTTCTCTGGGATGCTTTGCTCACGTATCGGCAGTGGGGGAGGTGGCTACGGCAGTACACCCAGCGCAGCAGCAGAGCTCTGCATTTCATCTATTTCGTACCTTCTGAATGCCCCAGACGTTTTAGTTGTACTGCTTTATCTTTTCAGTTGTGCCGTCTCTCTCTTCCCATGCCACTGAAAATCTGTAACTTCACCTCACAACACTCTGGACGCATCGGGTCCCGCGTGTACGTACGCCGTATTCAGTTTCAAACAGTTGAGTCACAATTGCGTCTGTACACAGAAAGCTGGATCCTACACGCAAGATGCTCGTACTGTAGCTGGAGCACACGTCGTCAGGGTGGCTAAGAGAACACGGCTGAGGCGTACCGCACCGCGCTCCAGCAAATGGAAAACAGCGTATGCTAATTAGCGGTCCTCTTCGGGACAAGAAGAAGGAAGCACTACGCGCTCCCGTGCTTGTAACTGATACGACACCGAACACTCTGTTCGGCGTTTAAGAAGCAGGACGACTGAAAAACTCAGAGTGAGGGGTCCGAACTCACAGAATAGCAGTCTCTTTGTTCTGATCTCTATGGAAATGCGTGACGCATCCGTTCGACAACTGGGAATGCAAGGAGGGTAGCTGGCGGCAGCGCGGGCTTCACAGACTTTCGAAGTCGGACATCTTCAGGTCTAGTCCTTCGTGCTGTACGGGGTAAATGCTCTCAAAGCGACGTGTCGTTCCAGGTTGAGCCTGATCAAGCACACCTCAAATAATGTACGGCTGCAGACAGTTTCTGCCTACCTTGGCGCCTCAGCTTGAAGATGCTTCACGGAAAACATCCTGAAAGGGACCGTGTCTGCAGTTAACGTGGGTGCCCGACTCATCAGGCTGCGAATGGTGTGCTCCAACGTGCTAGTACCAGCGCCCTACATATTATCTTATCGGTTGCTCAGCCGCTTCTAGTGACGTTTCATTCGAAACTAGAGAGATTGGTAATGTTTCGGAAAGTGCAGGCTACAAAGACGACTCCTTTCTACTTTTTGACTAAATAGATTCAGACATACCTCGTTCAGGTAGTCTTCCATTGCCTTGTTGTGAGCATTGACCAGCCGCCCTCTGCTAAGGAGGATGCGTCACTGTCTGGAGCTCATGCTTCGCCTTTAACGTTCAGCAACTTCTGCTTAGTCGCTCTTTGCGAAGGAGGATGTCGATGAACGTAGTTCTTTCTATATGTATAAATGGAAGGACAGATGGAGTGTGGACTCGGCGGGAGATGTTTTTACAGCGCAGACACTGCATAACAGTTGCTGTCTCGTTTCATCTGCGTTGGTGTGAAAAAGTCGTCTTGCTGGCCTATGTCACACACTGCTGTGGAGCTCAATCTTCCCCTCTAACATCTAAGCAACCCTCGCCAGCCCACCTTTCACCTCCTGGAACGTGATGACATTTGTTTCACCATCATCCTCAGACCAACAACAATGCCGCACACCTTAAAGCAACAGGGACACTCGGCCCCTGAAAATTCTTCTGTAGCCGGGAACACCATCTCCCATTGAACGTTAAAGGCTCACTGAATTTCTGAAGGGCTTAGGCGCTGCTGTTTGAGACAAGACATCAACACCACTTTTTCGCACCCATGCAAACTAATCGTTACAACAAATGTACTGCAGTGCTCCGACTGTAAAAAACATGTCCCGCCGTGCCTACACTCCGACTATTCTCCCATTTATACATACAGAAGGAAGCACTTTCACATACGTCCTCTATTGTGCACGCCAGCGTCAAATCACCCGAGACCCGCAGCCCTTCTTGGTTCTCAGCTTCCCGTAGAACACGACCCCCTCCTTAGCAGGCAGCATTCCTTTCACCAGTGTCCGCAACCCATAAACGTTTCTTCCACACCACTTAGGCCACAGCTTCCTTTTAATGTGGAAACACTCATCAGGGTACATTCCGTTCACCTCTGCGGAGGCTACACCTGTCGTATAAACCTGAGCACGCTACCGTCGCCGTGAGCGTGGTGGCGATCCCTGACTTCAGGGTCGTACACCCTCACAACACCGTTTCTCTATCAACATGTTCGGTGAACAAGCTTGTCACGCCCCTACCACTCGTGACGCTCGGCAATTAAGCACGTCTTCAGAACAGTCGTAAATGAATCTCTATTGAGCCCGCAACTAGATCCATGTTTCACTGGGCATACAAGTTGCCGTCCCTTTTTTCTCAGCGCCGTCTGCTTGCTCCTAAACTCAGGCACGTGCAGCCTTCCGATCGCCTTCCTCATACACTATTCACTCGCTAAGGGGCTGTTCTTTTTTCTGGCAAACGAAAAGTCTCTTTAAAAAGCCACACTCTGTCCCGGAATCTTTGAACTGCAGTACAAACAGTTCGCGCCAACGGCCGGCGCTATCTAGACTACTCTCTTTATATTTGCAACAGTGCTCTTGATGCTGCTTTCACCTCAGAAGAAGAGAGACATATTCTGTCACCCTGCAACTCGCGTGGCAAACACGACTACTCGCCGACACTACGTTTCTGGCTCAGCTCGTAAACCACCCCAAATCCTTCAACTCGTACGTACACCCAGCAAGCTTTTCTTGTAGAAGGCTGGAACTACCAACAGCCTCAGACCTCGAAACCCATATGATGTTTCTCATATGTGCGGTGATGACTCACTACTCCGAAAAGTCCCTGAGATTCGTTGTTCCTCGACCTGCAACAAACAGTGAAAACAAGCACGGTGCTCGTCGCCCACCTTGACGTGCCTTTTGTCGTTATAGCCAGCGTCCCCAGCGCACAAATGTGACACTCACGCTGCTGCGTCGTCATGTCGGTCACACACAGTCTCACAGCCTGGCGACGGCTAGACGTTGTAAAGTTGATCCAGCGCTTCATTTATTGTATGACTGAGGCAACAACCGTGTTTTACAGATCGTCAAACTGATTTGTTTCCGCGGTAGAGTCGTTTCGTTCTAGAACCGCTGTCAACGTGTCCCACGTCCTATTTCTGCGTTGTTCCACTTCATTGAATCTCCAAAATTGTCACACCTGTTCGGGCGCAGGGCTGATACAAAAGACCTCCAGAAAAACCAACCTTTACCCTCGACGAGGTCACTTTCTCGCCGGAAACTCTTGGATTGACAAATGGACGCAACTTAGCGTGGGTCCGTGCGGCTTTTTTCCAGTCAAACCACCTGCCCAAACATTGCCGCACCATGCAGATACGTGCGTCCTTTAAAAGTCACCAGAACAGATGGTTTTGCTTAGGTTTGGTTGACGTTCGGCACCGCATTACACCAACATGCACCATTTGCGAGTCCCGCTTTTCAAAACAGTCGGGCCCTAATCCAGAGCTCCCCGGAACACCAGTGTTGAAAATTGTCACCACTGGGGATGAAATTAGTTCTGCCAGATCCATCCAGGAGTCCTCCCTGCAACGCTCACCGGCTTCAGTGATTCACCGGGATGGAAATTTAGGAAGACCGCATGAAGCGTGAACGGGGCTCCAGGTCCTTCAGAACTACAGCAAAAAAGACCTGTCCTTTTTTATATGGTGTAAAAATTTATATCTAATCGACAGCATGGAAAGAGGAAAAAATATTTCGTGCGCCCCCTTCGTGACTCCGATCCAACAAAACCCCTAGCAGACACACGGTGTTTCGTTTTGATGAGGGTTTTCATGTCGCTTAGCAGCGCCAAGCACGCGAGTTCATTCCGGGTAACTACACGTCAAAAGAGTTTTTCTACCCTCTTCACCATTCGTATTGAGTTATTTCCGCTGCATAATGCTGACTGCGTAAAGACGCAACAGCTTCCTTCCACAGCAACTCCACAGACAAGTGGTCTCATGCGGAGGCTTGAAGAACTGGATGCAGAAAGAGCGGCATGGGATGCAGCCCCCGTACTCGAAAACGGCTCTTTACACCTCGAGTGCTCTCCTAGAATTTCGAAGAGACTAATATTAAGCATACAGGGGAGCACCCCACGCAATGAGTACGCGGTCCCGTCTGACTTCCGCCACGTCTTCGGAGACGCGGAGGCACCGCCAAAATCTTTGCCGTTTTGAATCACTTGTTGAGTGAGCACAAACCCGATCACAGGGACGGCAAAGGATTTCGCTCTACTAACTCGCCACTGCATTCAATGCGTTGTGCACGAAACACGCCACGGACACCTACCCACTTGATGGGATTCTCGACACGAGCGATATGCATTCACCGGAGTGCTCCGTGCGACTGACGTAGTTAGCCCCGTATCAACCTTTGGCGTCCTCGTCTTTTTCTGATCAAGTCGCCGAGGTGGAACCGTCACCCTGTTCGCCAGCTCGCTTACAATCTATTGGGTTGTGGATTACAGGAAAACCCTCAATTATACGTGAGCACAGCACACTCTTCTGCTCTAATTCGTCTACGCTGAACAGGCGACGAGAGAAGAGTCCCGGAGACATGGGTGCATTACTTCGTCTGCCTGATTCAGTTTTGTCTCATCTCTCGTAGTGAGGCGTTCGTTTACACACCTTTGCCGTCATCCTTGTCCCACGGTACAGATATTCAGTAGTGTGAAGATATTTCTGAATCTCTTTATTTCCCGCACTACACAGCGAGAACGGTGCTGCGAATAGCGATGCTGCGATGGAGCGACTAATGGTGGTCGAGCGTCGCCTGGTTTGGAGCTCCAGCATCTGCCGAGAAAGGAAGCATTTGTGTCTCTACGTCAGGCGTGCACACAAAGCCTGTATGTTTTATTGCGTCTAATATATGTAGCATATTTATATATATATATATATATGTATATGTATATAGAGAGAGATCCGAAAAACCGGTAGTCATGGCAGCGCTCAGAGAATCCCGGACGCGAGCAATATTGTCACGGCTTACCCCAAGTCTGTTGTGGTCCGTCCACAGAGGAGACGTCGACGTTCAGCGTTAGGGTTCGGTGCACTTCACTGCCGTAGAGAGCGCAAACGTCGATCCACACGCAGTGAAAGTTGTGAGCTCTTACACGCTACAAACTACCGCGAAGCGCACGCCCACTGATGCGTCCTTTTTCAACGTAAGTCCACGTCATGGTGTACAATGTCTACTCAGAAT
>KL647296.1:262638-378697 GCA_000727475.1 Sarcocystis neurona | reverse complement strand
TCTGATACTGGACGACGAAATTACGGTGTTTTATATTCGTGTACTCTGCGTCCGGTAGCCCGAACGGCACAGACGTGCCTTATCCAACTTCTGCAGCTGTCAGGAGGACACGGCCGTGAGGGCAGTAGCTAGCAATGGCTTTGTTCGGAAGTGACCAAGTTGCATCCGGGCATGGGAGAAAGTGACGGGGGTCTACGAATGCCGTCATCCCGAAGCGTAAAAGCCGGAGGCAGATAGGAGAGCGGGCATGTGGTTACTTAGCCTCGTTCTCTAGGGTCAATATTCTTTGACTGTATCAAAAGCTTACTACCTGCTTTGCACGGTCAGGAGCATGTGCTTTTGAGATTTAGAGAAGCTGTGTGACACCAAGCGTTGAATATAGTCAGAGCCTCGGCTGTTTCCAAGCGATACTTTTCAGGCGCAGCCGTCCACACTGAAGGATGGAGCTTTGCAATCACTTGTTTCCGCCGTATCATCGGCGTAAGGAGATTGCAATGCTGGAGGAAACAGTCCGATCCCGGTACGAACGCTTACAAATGCGATACATGCCATGTTAACTACAGAGACTACCGCTTACGGTGACGGATACACCGTAAACCGGATGAATACAACTATTACAGAGCCAGAAACTGAAAACACGGATTAGTGCACTTCGCGTACAGGCACAAAAACACACACGTTGCACCCACTTGCGTTTTGATGCATGTAGACCTACCGGCCGTACGGGTGAGGGTGTGCACCTCCCAAGAATGATAAAAAGGGAGTAATTTAGTCGAGAAAGTGGCCTTGGTATCTGAGACACAGTTGAAGAGGAAGAGTGCAGAAATGGACAATGTCCGAACACACGGAACGGAGGCGCGTTCGCGTAATATAGTAGTATACAGGTCAGCATTTTACCTGGTACAGAAGACGACGTGAAAATGTTTGCAGGATGTGAGGAGCTGCCAACGCAAGAAACAGCTTGTGGTGTGACAGTGTTCACGAAGAATTACAGTCAGGATTTCCTTGTAGCTCCCTCCCGTACGGTTTCCATGCTTGACTACTGACGCTCAGACATATGTAAGGGAATACATTGAACAGTACAAAGGTGTTTCAACTATTGAGAAATTTCGCTCTTAAGGATGACACCGTAATGTTTTAGCCTTATTTGGGTAACCTGTGATTTTCTTATTGGCCTTTGGGTACTCTCGTCTCTCAGTGATTCCTGGAGACGCCACGCAGTGCCACTGGAGAGAATCAAGAAGTAAAACTACAGAAGCAGAACCTTTTTGGTCTTCTGCAGAGGCGAACCCGGCTCGGTGTCGTAGTAGTAGACCATAGTAGGTTCCAGCGCAGTTTTTGCCGATCGCAGGCCCAGCGTTACACTGGGCCATCTGCTTCTTCCGCAGAGTCGATTTGTTCAGCACGCAGCGAGGGACAACCCTTGGTGTCCTTCTGCGCTCAACGAGGAAGGCAGAATGAAAGCACAGTTTCTGTGGCCTGACTGGAGTACAAGCTTTGAAACAGATGCGACAGACAAGGTGTATCTTCTTGACTGTTCATTGACTAGATGTAACCGTGAAACGTTTCCTCCGTGATGTACCGACGCTGAGTTCTAAGCTGCAATGTCTAATGCCCGGTTTCTCCAAGGGTAGGGATAAACGTGCAGTCAAAAATTCAGCCAAACACGTACACTACAGACGTTGCCCGCACCTTGAAATGTTTCAGCGTGTGCTAACCACGGTGAGAGGCGCCTTTCTTCTGAGCAGAACACACCGCTGATCGAGTGCAATATGGACATGGGCAAAATTTTGTGTAGTCGTTCACTTGTGGAAGGTGCTCCCGAGTCTTCGATTTTTGTTGTTTTGCAGAAGCTGTACAGTTGAAGGTGCCGACTCCCTTGCAAGAACGGGAAATCGTAGTGATACGAGGGTGTTGTTGCCAACTTTGTGGGCATCCGGTGGAGGAGCGAAAACAAAGAAGGGACGTAGTTAGTTTTGTACGCCAACCATAGAAAGGGCGACAGGAAAGCAATAAAGGCACAAAGGTTTGTGAACCATTAGGTTGAGATAGGCACGCTCTTTCCCTGCGTGGTCGTCAGGTCACACGACGTAATTGTAGTTGACCGTCTAAGCGGCTGGCAAGAAACGTGGCGTCAAGTAAGGACAATTTTGTGTCAGGAGCGCTGCCTTACCAGATCCCGTTTGTAACTAATTGTCCAGTGAGCCCAAGGCACGTCGACTTCAAGGCACGTCGCCTTGAAGTGCTTAAATTTTTTTCTCATCCGTGATTGGGTATTGCAAAAGGAGAATTGTGGTTTAAGAGAGCATCAAACCAGCAAGCACGCCTTCCATGTCCACCTAGTTGGGACGTGTACAATCGTGTCATCCCCTAACGATTCCATCAGGGGATACGGCCACGTTGACAATGTGGAGTGGAGCGGCTTAACAAATCAGACCATATTGGTTTGCTCGTCCGGACTTTGCAGCCTTCTGCCCTCTTGGGTTACTGCTATTGAATTCGACGTGCACGCGGAATCAAGACAGAGGCTCACGGTCGGTTTGACGTTCCTGCCACTCTGGGAGTGGAAAATGTAATCGACCGGCCACGTAGAAACAGCGTATACATTCCTCGTCTGTTCGGTGCTGCTGCCACCCTGGAAGCAGACAACCTAGTCAGTCGGCCAACCCTGGCCCTTTCTGAGAGCGCAGTTGTCTGAGAAGGATTCGAAAGTTGTCACAGGTGGCGATATCGCGGGTGGCCGAAACCGATGTGACCGCCGTTGCTGTGTCGTAGAGATGAGACACAGCTTAGGCCACAAGAATCGAACCGCAGTATACAACTGCCATTGGGCTCGTGCAGACTAAACGCAAATCAAGAAAGACTCGGGCAATGTTATAGCAACGCGTGCGGCCCCGTGCATGGAGGCGCTTCGAACGAAAGCGGTTGAAACCACGGTTTAGTTAGGGGCAGTGGCAACTCGCAGAGGAATGTTACCTGGTGAGAGGCTCGGAAAAAGGGACAAACAGGGTCTTTAGGAGCCAAACACTGTACAGGGGCCTGAGGCACTTTTTCTACAAGCGTGGGCGCACGCACTTGTCAGCTGGGCTCACAGAGCATAACGACGTCTTTGGAGACGACGTCATCTCCTGCGGAAGCACAGTTTAGAGAGAAGGGCGGTGCAGACAAGGACAGTGAGCTACTTCGGAAAGCTGACGTCGTGGTGCAAGATAAGCCAGGGTCTACGGATATACACATATCTCGCTCACGGGCTTCACTCTCAAGCCTGCGCCTTCACTGAGAAACCGTGTTCCGCACTGCTACTCGAACTGGAAATCTGCTTTCTGCACAAGAGGAAGACTCGGATCGCATGGCAAATCCCTGACAGACCTGAAGCAGACGCGAACGCCTTGATTGACGTCATTTCAAGTAAGCAACAATGAGGCAGAGTTGTTCACTCTAAAGGATTTTGATAAGCAAGCGAACGTACGAAGCAGACGCACAACTCCAGTCGATTGCTCGTTCCTGGTAGTGGTGCTGAAATGTCTTTACGTGTGCCTGCTCGCCCTGCTCCACGGATGCTGAGCGATAGGCTGTTTTCGAAGGCTTTGTGTTGACACTCCGTGCAAGTTCGGCCGCCGATATTTGGCGATGTGGAGAAGAGGGTGGAATTGTCTTGTTCGTGTGTTCCACTGTTTACCTAGCTACGAGCAAAAACGCCTGTTTGAAAGTGCAAGCGCTTGTATCTCTTACAGATTGGTATGCCGAAGATGACCCATCCTAGCTCGTGGAGTGTAGCGTGGAGTGCAGCCGTGTTGTTGCCATGTTGTACAGCAGCGAGACTGCGCGTTGGTGTGTGCGTGGTGGGGTCTGTGTGCTCTGGATGAGCCGTTGCAAGTTTTTGTCCTGAAGCACTGGGAGTCACGCCATTTTCTTTGAAGCGCACACGAGATCAGCCCTGTACCTCAACCCGCTGCGTGGTCTCCGACACGAAAACATGTAAGAAAAGACACGGGATTCCAGGTGTCATCATTTTTGCTACAGTGTCGACAAAGGTGAGCTTCAGGCGAGCTGAGTGGCAGTGTCACACGTTCTCACGCCTGCGCCATGCGGTCACCCCGTGGATGAATGGAGTGGTCAGCTGAAGCACTGTGCAAAATCTGACGTCACTAAACTCCTGGTAAAGGTGCAGGATGCAGTCGATGTCTGATATGTTCGACCGCACGTACACAATCCACAAAAAGTGAAAAACGCAAAGAGCGCGAAGGAGAGTCTACGTGCAGCTTAGACTAGGATGTAACAATTTGGAGACTTCTCTTTGGATCAAAGGGCACAGAACAAACATTGACGTAATTCGTCGATTACCTTCAGACTGCACCGTGCAGAATCGCAGTTTTTGATCAGACAGAGGTAAGGCGGCCGAGCATGACATCTGTAACATTCCACATTCCACTGGAGAAGCCGCACTGGCAATATGGCACTTCGATTTTGACAGCAGTGCCCACTCAAGTAGTCCCACACCAAAGAATTGGTGCGGAGCAGCATCGCTGCAGCTCTTCACAGGTGGCCTCTTGCGATGCTGAACCGCTCGAGAATGACTGGCTCCATTCTTGTGTTTCTACCGGAGCCATGAATAGATTTTTGCACTTGATGTGCAGACGCTTTGTGCTGCTAGCTTGCGATGTACCCTAACAGCGCATTGGTTGCTCGTAAGCTGGAGCAACGTGCTTTCTGAAACTCTCTCTCCTGCGGTGGCCCCGCGTACTGTCAGAAGGGGAGGCAGCGCTTAGGGTGTCAGGAAGTCTCATAGTGGAGATGGCGACCGGTCGGATGCAGACTTGCGAAGAGACACCTGAGACGCCTGTGCTTGCACGCTGTATGAGAACAAAGCTGCAGGCTGGCAAAATTGCAAAAAAATAGACTCCTAGCCTCTCCGGAGGAGTCACGTTCTCCGAAATACCTCGCAGGTGTACAGTTTGTTGTTCACAACATGTTAAGGTCGTCTCTACGTAGACCCTTGAGTTGATAACGACTAATGACTGCCGGGTGTGTTGGTAAAGATTATATATTGGTAACTCTCAGTCATTCGCCAGTAAACCGTAGGTATAGTTACATCCAGCGGATGGCAAAGCCCAAACCTTGCTCGTTGTGTTTCTATCATTTACCAGATAATTTTGAAACTTCGTTGTAGAACCAGACCTTCCAAATCTGGTACTGCTGCAACGGCTACGGCAGTTGCCACTTAAGTGAGCTACCACGTTTTCCTCTTCCTGGGATGAGTGCCGGTAGTAGAGACCGTAGCACTGTGCAAGCATGGTGAGCTCGGAAGAACTGAGCTCTTGCCTCACGTGAACAACACGGCACACAAACTTCTTGTATACTTGTGCAGGTACATTTGTCCGCCACAACTGCAGAAACGTGCAGAAAAGACCACTGCTTCAGCACAGTTGAAGAATAGCCCTGTCGAGTGCTTTGCGGCCGAGGCAACAGCTGAAGTGGAACAGCCTGTGAAGGCGTAGGAACATAGTGAGGTGCTGAATGATGCGTATGTCGTAGGCTGTGGTGCGCATCTAAAGCATTGTGCTTGAAGCAGAAGCAACCTAGGGCATTGTTGCATTGCACACTGAGCACTGTATGGACTCAAGGCCCACTACTGTGGCTCTGCGGCGCTTATTACAATTCACGTCAGTGCTTGAATACCTTCTTCCTCACTACCGTCCTTCGACCCCGGTGGAATTCAGCTCTGGGTATGAAATCCGTGGCGTGATACTTAGCCTACTTACACCAGCAGGTGGTAATGACCTGCAGTACCTTTCCAGCTTGCAGATGTTTTGCCATTTTGCCACACGCAAGACGTGTCCTATCGATGTTTCTGGTACAGTAAACGGCACTGTATACCGAGGGAAGTGATTCATGGCGGAAGCCCGCTTGAATCTTTATTGTATAGCAGATGTTAACTGCACGCCTGCCCTCTTTATCAACGCCCGGTTCCGTACGTAGCTACCGGATCTCCTGTCCTGGAGCGCACGACGTACGTTTCACGCAACCTTGATCCAACGATTGGGGCAAATTTAGACCAGTTTTCACTGGCAGACAGAAGACCCGGAAGACGAAACGCATTCAACGCAGTCGACTCCTGTTCACCTGAGTGAAGGACTGCGGCGTGCCGCTTCCGCGTGTATCTTAATCCTTTGTGTTTGGCAGACAATAGGTCCCGGTGCGCTGATGCACTTTTCCGCTCACAGTTGCGTGTGTCGAAACGGACGGACAGATAGTCTGGTATCACGACACCACCCGGTGCGTCACCTGGTTTTCAGACGCCTTGTGGACACGCTTGTTGTGCTGGAGTAAAAGACGTCAGCGAGTGGATGCCGCATGATCACAAATTAGATGGTATCTTGTGTTTCGGTGGTTGATTTTTCACTATTAGATCTGGCTCGCGTGAGTCGAATATAATGTTGGAGGTGCCGCAACCTTGGGAAGGAAGATCCTGTGACTGGCGAAAGGCCACTGTTACCAAATGATGGCTAGCCGGTGGGGGCGGCTAGACCTTCAAAAGAGATCTGTCCAATCTCGTGCGCACAAGCGAACCACGAGGCATGTCAGAAGGATTAGCTGACGACTGACCGGCTCTTTGGTAAATGAGTTTATACTCTCAGGGACAAGAGCAACGGAAGGAACGAATCATGCAGTACACGGTGAGCGCTGTGCAGGCCTGTGGGGACGGCGAGACAAACAGGGGGTGGACCGAGCAAAAGGACTGACCTCATCAGGGGTGATTTATCGTGGAGTAACCACCGTGTTTGGAGGAATACGAGTAATTTTTAAACGGGTCCAGATTCGCCATATTGCCACACGGTTTAGGCGTCACGGAGTCATCACACTCTGGCTTGCATCGGTGCAACATGTAGAAGATGGAACGTCGGCTTCGTTGACTCAGGTGCTAGTATGGTATTGTACCTTTCGCCTTTCGGCACGTGGCAACTCTCAGATTCGATATGCAGGGTTATCACAAGAAAACTCCTCGACATCCCGCTCCTAATCTGCCCCCGCGAGCTCAATTTCATGCTGCGCTGCGCACGTTTGTCGCAGGCCGTACTACCAACATCACCTCTTTCAGACGGCGGTACGGCAAAAGGGAAAAAGTCCAACCCACTCGTTCTTAGTATGGACGCGGAGCAAATCCAATTCCACCTTACACGCTTGGAAGAGCGCAGACTGTCCTAAGCCTGTGTTCTACAAGTCATCGGGAGTAGTTGACGTCCACAAGCCGGAGGCAGCCCTCGTGACTTCACGGAATGTGACGAGGACTACTGGAGTGGGAAGCCGCAAAATTCATCAAATGTCAGAGAGTACAAGAGCTTAAGCTATGACGGATACCGTCTCAGGGCGGCCAAACTGATTCCAAAGCTTTAGCCTCAGTATTGCGGCCCTGCAGTTCGTACAGGAGAGTGTAATATCTTGCCCCGGGGTAGGCGGAGAGGGTTTGTTTTAGTGAAAAGGGACGTGGAGTGACACTGTGCGTTGCGAAGTCACATCATCTCGACAGGAAGGCACGGGGACACAGGTTGTTGATGACGTTGCAGAAATGACACTGCGGCGACATCTAGACTCTGGTGATACTTTACAGCGCTACCCTGAGTGTCTGCAGCCGACTACTACAGAGTCGGTGCCTCAGGATCCGGATCCGCGTCGTGGCGGGCGTGCAGCACCTGCACTCCTCCTTCTACGTGGGCAGAAGAACCAAGTTGTTTATTACGCATTTTCCTATATACCTCTACTAAACCCTCGTCTACTGCTTCGCTACTGGCATCTACCGCTTACGAACAACTACGATGCAACAGTTGTGTCGATGCGAAAATCCTCTCTTATCATGGTGTTCGGCATCAGCAGAGTAACTCAGAGTAATATTTGAAGAGGAGGACAAGTTTTGTATGACACCACGTTGTGGAACGAGTGAGCGATTCAAACGAGTGGCTCGAAACTGTTGCCGTTCTTACGGGTCACGGGCTACACTTCGACGGGTGCTGCGCAGAAGTGGCGCACCAAGCCGCGCTGACGCGTCTTTTTCCCCCTTTTGCGGTAGGAATGCAGAGAGCGTACCAGATTTCAGAGAATTGACTGTGTATGCGAAACAATGCTACTGAGCAGGTGGGACAGAAAAATTGTCCTTGTCTTGGTATGTTCTACCGCATTGCAGCTCTAACAAGAAGATTGCCGCTGGGGCCGTGAATAGTGCTTTGAGGGGCTGAAGCGCTGGAGGTAGTCGGTAATAGGCCGCCCTCCGAAGGCGGATTTTCTCAAGCCGCAGCACTCAAGAGCTGCTGTGATTATCATCTGCAGCGGTGTCAGTGGCTTTTTCCGCAAGGAGGATGATGCATTGTCATGTATTTGCGCACTCACTGCCCTTGTTTCTGTGGAAGCACTGGTTCAGCACTGTTGTCATCCTGAATAGTGTAGGTGTATCAGTAGGGATCCGACGAAGCAGATCTTTGTACGTCGCCCTAAAATGTAGAGAACTTAGCTTATGACGGAGACGAGTTAGCAGGAAAAAGATCAGGTTACGGAAATGTTTTTTTGCGGGGTCCCACTGTCAGGTGCAAGTAGCTATCAGTTGAAGCACAATGCTTGTGAACGTGATCCTTCGGCAACTGCGAATGGGAAACAAACGTTTCAGCGTCTCGGCTGCCATTTCGAAGGGAATCATACTGAGATGCAGAAAATGGACGCGACGCAACGTCCCCGCGAGACTCAGTTCCCGATAGTGTGCAATCGGTAGCAGTAAAGGTGGCAGGCTGTGATGTTTCACAGCTTTCTCGCCCGTCACCTGCGGCGTGTGTAATTGGAAATTTGCAACGACAAACTAGGCGGCAGTAAGAAGCGGATGGAACAAGCACATGAATTAACCATGTTTGAAAACTTCGGTGTTACAGCGATGCCTCAAAGCATCAGCAAAAAGTAGTTTAGATTATGGAAGTCGACGGCAAAACTCGCTCTGTAAGACTGCCCCGCAGCGCAGGCGGGTGGGCAGTGACCGCCGTGTCTTGCTCATTATGCGAAACTCCCCTAGTATGGTTGGGGCCTTCAGGTTGAAGCGGTGGCTGATGATCTCAAGTCTGCATATTTGTTCTGGTAACAATGGGGAAAGCTCATTTTTACGCGCTGCAGATTCAAATTTTTGGATCAACGCGCCAGAACAAAGCGGCTGCGGGTCGAACTACGGAAGGAATATTGCTAGGTTCCACCGGCGGCTCACAGGCAGAGGGCGTTCTACAAGCAGGTCAAATAGCCGCTCACGTTGAACCGTGAAACTGCCACGTAGATGCTAGCAGATCACTGGCGTACAACACGCTCTCCGTCCATTTCGATGCTTACGTATCCGGTTTTTTGTGCCTGTAGTAGAACATGCAACGTCAGAAGGAGAGCAGAGGAAACGGGCTCGGCCGCAAGCTGCAGAGCTACAAGGAAAAAGCGCGGTGGTCATAGGCGTACACGGGGGTTCGCACAGAGAAGGAAAGGCTATTGATAAGAGGTACGTCATTGCATTTGGGACGTTTTCACCGCGCTCTCCGGGTTCTCTTGCGACGACGATGTTATTAACCTATTCTGCCTACAAGGCAGATGTATTTCGTTCTGAGGGTCGAGGGGATACAGCACAACGCCCTTTATTTCTGAACTGTGTAGCTTTTTAGGGGTTGCACTCGTGCACGTATCTGCTGAACGTGCGGATACGATCTAACAGGTAGTGGCTTCACGCGATGGGGCTCAGGGTGTGACTAACACTTCCGAAGACCAAATACGTCGGTATGCCGCAGAAGAGTTTCGTCCTGCCGCAGAAGCGTACTGTTTGTGCGTGCAGAATTGCTCACCGGGACTCAGCAGCTCAACCACACGCATGGCGAGTACACAAGCCTGAAGGGATAACTCACGAAATCACTCTCTAATACACGCAGAACAGTCACGTTCTGCACGTTGATCCGGAAAACGTGTTTTAAATGACAATCCAGTGCTCTTACGCCGGACTGGGGCGAAAGGCGTGTGTAGGCGCCAAGCAGTAGCGTATTGTCAAATGTACGTTCATCTGAAAAGAAGAGACAGCTCCGTGCTTCAGAAGCGACAGAGGACATTCAGTAGAGCTTTGCTCCATTCGTCTTCACGATGTTGAAGGGAAAGAGGTTCTGAGCGCATTTGTTTTGCGGGCCGTAGTGCTCGTGTGAAGAAAAACATGTTTTTCATGTGCAGTCTGCGGCTTGCTCTTACTCTAATATGACAAAACCGGAGTCGAATGTAAGAAACGATGTTTGTTACCATCAAGACACACGGCTCACTTTTGCGTCAACGCACTACGAAAAGAAGTGACGGATATTAACGAACAAAGCACCTCACGTGAACTGATCGAAACACGGCGCACTGAAATGTGGATGCTGCTGGTACAGCTGTGTGAGAACATCCAACTAGCAGGCGGTTACAGGCAAGTATAGCTGCATAAATTAATCAGTCGAAGACTGGGTCATAACGCTCGCTCTGAAGATGAGGATCGTACGAAGACGCACAGTAACTAAAGAGACTGACACTGTTGCTATCGAAGTCCTTTTCGTGTGGTGAACTGAAGCGTGTGAACGTGAGTCAATACACCATGGCGCAAATAAGCTTCGCCCTCCTTCCACACTCACATCATTTAATGCACGAAACTTTGCTGTCCAACTCTCATAATTTTGCATGTAACAAACAGTTGTCGGAGGCGAAAAATATTGCTTTCACTGAAAACAACGTGTGTATAGGGGTCCAGGATACTCCTTGTCATGCGTTCGTATTCCTTAGAGGACAGAGCTCGAAGCCGAAGTGCTTCCGTGTGTTTCGAAGATCCACGTTGCTCCTGCGATACAATGCATAGCCTCTGCGCCTTCCCTCACTACCTACACTTGGTTGGACGACAAAGTATATTGTACTAATTGCCCGCAAAATTGTACTTTAGAGTACAAATAAATTTCAAAAGCTGCAGTATAGAGGACTGAGCGTGACCCTACGGTTTTATGTGTGCCACGACCTTAACAGGCAGGCTAAGCAGTGCTAAACAATCAAAGGCGAGTTGTGTACATTGTAAGCATCGTACGCCCGCACCTTCAGTCATCGCCCAAAAGGCTACATATATATATATATATATATGTGCGTATGTGTATATGTACACGTATATGAAGAGGGAGAGAGAAAAAAAGATAGACAGAAAAAAAGAATGTGGGAAGATGCCTTTAAAAAACTGTGTGCCTCCGGCTCACTTACCAAAACACTGAGGTCGTACAAGTTAGCCAAATGCGGCGGAAGGGGGCTAGTGAGTGAAGACTGATTAGGTTACATCACTTATCCTGCAGTTGAGGGTGCGTGTCAATTGCAACTTTATAAAGGACGCTTCGGTTGCCTGAGGCGACCTCTTCATTTGGTTTTCCAAAGAGTCTATGCCATAACAGAATGTCACCGACGCCCTGAACACAGTCCGGCGTCTTAACTATTGAGCTTGGATTCTTGTAGGGCGAGACTGGCAGATGTAGACGCCACTGTATTGTTCTGAAATGGAAGAGCTGAGCACTGGCCAAGGATTACGAACTGCCGGAACATGACCATGACTACACGTCACTTTTCTCCGGCAGCTGCATCAGCCTTCACCGTGAAACACTACAGCCCTGACACTGGCATCCCCACGCCAGCAAGTAGCTGGATCGGCGTTTACCCAAGTTTCACTCCAGTGACACCGTAGTGCAGCAAGGATGAAAAAACAAGACCAAAGGAGACGACACTACATTAGGTACTATTTTTGCAAGACTAGCAGCACTTTATTGCTCTCAATGCTAAGGTGAAAGCCTCAAACTCTGAAAATTCCTTGTGCTTCAGTTTTGAAGAGTGCAACACAGCGGAACGGCGATAGGGACTGGTGAGAACTGTGTGAAACCAGATGAGAAGGACGAGATGGCGTGCGGGACGTTTCACGCTGCGCCGTCCACGTGACGCGCTGGCAAATCACAGCTTGCGTTGCGCCCGAGGCCACCTGAAAACGTCCGCTGTTCTGATGCCTGCCAACGTCCCACTGTTCCGCGTTTTGTCACAAAAAAAAGTGTCATCTACTGGGGCGTCTTCTTAGGAAATATTGTGTTCATCAGCAATTTCGAACCCATAGCAACGCAGCCGCAGAACTGTCTAGTTTTCATCCTAAACAAAAACGAAACCCCAAGTGCCAGGGTATTAAGCTACTCGCCTGCAAGGTGAATGCCTAAGAAAAGAGACGAACATAGGTGAGCTGCAGGGGATGCTGGTTGTGGTCGTTCACGGGGTCGATGGTCTACTAAACGTATTCCTGTTGATCGGGCGACGTGGGGACAGGCGGCAAGGTTGCAAGCAGGCTAACGCTTTCTGAGTCCGGGTGCTCAAATGGTGACCTCGATACGGTGCTGCCTTCGAAGTATCGTGTAGAACGCTCCACGACGTTGACTTCATCGACTAGGTCCCTTTATCTCTTCCTTCAACAACGCAGACAGAGCAACAGCGGTTTGTCAGAGAGAAAAGCATCTCAAAGTCCTACTTCTTTAGAATTGCGCAAAAGTTCTCGTGCATGTGCGTGAGTTTGATCGCAGAAAAGCGAATGGGCGACGATGTGACACCAAGGGTGGGAGAGCTCATTCGCGTTGTGGTTCTGAGGCTTTGTTCGGCGTGTAGTGTTAATGCCGCCAACCGTAAGTGGGAAGTGGATGCTACTGTGTCGACCTCTCAGATAATTGCCGATGAGCGCGCTGCACCCTTCACAATTTCCTGGAATGGCTAGGGCACGACCGTGGCAACGACGTGCGGTTCGTCTTTCAAAAAAAGGCGATCCGATGGTACAACCTACCGACAATGTTTTAGAGGAAAGCCGCGTTCGGTGGTACAAGCTACCGAATATGTTTTAAAGGAAAGCCGCCGCTTTCGGCCTTTTCAAAACCTAATGCCGAATTCATGAGGAAAACTCACTGAACAGGATTGACCACTTTAAATGCTTCCCTGGCGTCTTGATGAAAGGACAGCTAGCGCTTAGCAGACGTGCACAGGAATGTGCAAACTGCTTTTCCGCCTGTGAAAATTTTTGCAGAGCACACCTGATGTGCAGAACAAACTGACGTTATACTCGTGATGTAACCCGAAATCTCAAATCATAAGTGAGGCGCACTAACACAAGTAAGTGAAAATAGTCAACTATCGTTGAAAAACGTGCCTAAAAAACGGGCGAAGAACGACTTTCTCCTGTGACAAAGGCGGAACTTCTGAATATTTCTGCCTTGCGCGTGCGAATCGGAAGGACACGAAATGTGTGATTCTTGCATTGAGATGCATAGTAAGTTTAGCTTGCAAATATATTTCTGTCCCCTGCAGTTGTCGAACGTGAATACGTCTCAGGTCATCGTAAGGACCTACGTGAGAGACTTAACGAATGAGCCACAGTGAAGAATTGAATTCGTATCCTGTTGAATATGTCCACTTCTTGAATCTCTTGTGACGCTCACTGCCGCGACTGCGGTTTTATGAATGTCATATTTCACTAAGGGTTTCTATCTAACAAGAAGCTCTAGTTGATCCCTGCGTCCCTAAGACTGGTTACTTGACTGTGTAGTCGGTCGAAGTGAGTGCTGCTGCTGCTGTCCTCGGACACCTGAACAACCATCGGCTTTGCATACCCGACCGCATGCTCGCCACTGGTGTTGTTGAGTATTTGAGTACGACCCCGGTCCTCTCTGCGAAATTATCATGCACACTGCGGCGCTCAAGCTGTACGAACAGGACAGTACGCCTTCTTATTATTCTAGGAGAACGGACTAAATCTTTTGAGAACGAATCTGTGCAATTCATTTACGTGCTCTCCTTAGATTTAGGAATACACAAAGAGGCGTACAAGAGGAGCCAAATTTTGATTTTAAAATTCAACCGAAGCGTTTTGGCCGGATTGCCGCGTTCTCCACCGCTGAGCTGGCGGGTTAATGTGTCCCTCTTCTGACCTTTCCTCGAAAAAGGACGGAATCTGGAATAACTCTCAGGATGCATTCGCGTGTCGCTGAAGTTTGAACTGTACGCTGTAAATCTTCGCGCTACCTGCTCTTTGGTGCACTACGACTAACGTCGCCGGTTCCTGGGGTAAAGGGTTTGAGCCCTTGGCGCACCATGGTCACGATTTTTCTCTGACTAGATACACGAGGGGTGGAAGCACGGATAAACTCAACCGGTGCTGCTAGGTTTCTCGTATCGCTGCACTTTTTGTGCGACGTGAAGATTTACGTAGAGAGCGGTGAGGTTCTTTGAGCATAAATACGAATACACTGGAGGATCCTACACCTCATGATAGCGCAGCGCAGAACGAGTAACGGTCCTCCCACCGTCCTTTTCTAGTATCACGCCTTGTCTAGTTGCAGTAAAATACCTAATGCACAATGCCCAGGCTCTCAGCTGTTAGTGTCCTTAGAGTCGTTCTCGGAGAAGAAACCCCGACGGTCTACTCGCCGCCGTAGCGCAACAAGTCAAAGCGAAGCCCCGCAGACTGCAGAGCGATACCGACACAGAAGCGAGGCTCAGTTGGTGCAGTTTGTGTTGCAGTTCACATCGGCAAATGCTTGAAGCTGAGAGAAAGGAGGAGACAAGAGAGCAGTAAGCATTGGGAGACTTGTAACAAAGAGGTCGTCTGCCTTCGAACACGTCACTCGTTCACCGCAGTGTGGAGGCAAAAGGCAAAAGTGTAGCAGATGTTATATATCTTTGGCTGTCAATGCGCTAACACATGGTAGGACGTAACAGCACGACGACAGATAGAAAACGCACTCGCTCCGCGCGCAGAGGGCTCCACATAGAAATAAGTTGTCACACAGATAAGCAGAGGTACCGAACGTATGAGTCAAGGGTTTTCACAAAGAAGCTGGGGAAGAAGCCTCATGCTGAAGAGGCTTGAGTGGTGCGTGACAGCGTTTTCGGGTATGCAGGGTTTTTCCTTACTGTCCGCCAGATTGCTGCCTTGCACTTTATGAGTGATGTTCTACTCTTCTAAGCATCCGCATCTGTTCTCTGCGTCGTTGATTATTTAGTGATGTAATTAGGTCGCATGTCGTTGTTCAGCCTCTCTCCTTTTAGAAAGGGTGTCTTCAGCAACGGGTGAACAGCACCTGTCTGCTGAAAGCCACGTGATTGCGGAATCTGTTAGACTGATATTGTAGGCTATTTCTCGATGGACTGAGATATCTTTTTTTTAGGTGCGGCAAGCAAGAACGGCAGGACAGGGCGTCTGCTGTACGAAAGATGGCAACGTTTTCTCTGTGTGCCCCAGTCGTTTCGTGACGCAGTGTGGTCGGCACGGGAGACCATACAGTGTGTATGTGCAACGCAACATTTTTACTGTCGGTTCGTTAATGGGGATCACCTTGTTTTGGAGTAACGGCTACGGTTGTTCATGCTGGATGGAGCTAGGAGCGTTCGCTAAAGAAGGCAGGTAGCTTCAGGAAATGCAACGACCCCAAAATGCGCCGTAAGCACAAAACGCGACAAGCGGCTTTCGTACGCTATTGCCACAGCGCAGGATTTAGCCATATAAACTACTACACCCCTGCAGAGGTGACGTGTAACGGGGCTGAAGGTGTTACGGACTGTCTTCGAATTTCACGGGGCCACACAATTAAGGTTTTGTGTTTTCTAGCAAGGCAGCACTTCAACTTTGCAATCGCAGGGGCGGACTTCCGCGTAAACACTCAGAATCTGCGATGCAGCACTACAGCGATACTTCGCTGTCAGTTCGTGCCAAGCCCCTTCCGACAGATAAAAAAGATTTACTTGATCTAAAGCGGTACATGAGCTTCTTCTTAGAACTCGTGGAACACCCACGCGCATTTAGTGTGTCTGCGCAGCGATTGTTGTCCAAAATAGTCCGGTCTACAAGAAAAATTAAGCAGGAGAGGCTTTCCAAGACGTTTTTGGCTTGCAGGCGAGGTGCGGCGCCCGTGGCACAGCGGGGGTAACGAGGACGTCACTTTTGTATATTGCAAAGAGTAGTGCAAAATGGAATGAATAAGTGCTTACTATGCGAGTGAGGATAGTCAATGACGTTACACACGCCGCTACGAGTTCAGATTCAAAGGCGACAAAGAGCACCTCGACGTGGAAGTAAAATAAATACATGTAGAGCCTGAAAACAGCAGACATTCGTGGGGGATTCCACTATGGCCCCCTTGTTTTGATCCTTACACCTAGGTTGTCAGTGCTCCACGACGTGTGCTCCGTGCGTCCGGTGTCGCTGTCGGCGGGCGGTACACAAAAGGCGGACAGCTTGTAATTACCTATCTTGTAAGCAGATGGTAGAAAAATCCTTTTTAACCTACTGGAGGTTAATCAGGTTTGCAACGGAGACTAAACCGACATACTCCAACGAAGGAGTCACTGCATACGGCCAATCGCCTGAGGGGGGAAAAGGCTTTGAAAAGCGTCTTAGAAGACAAGGGTATTGCACTGTATCTCGGGCAGCGTTACTGCGACCTCCGCCGGTTTTGGCGCGTGAAAACTGTGGAAGTTGCACGGCCCTAACGAGCTTTTCCGGGGTGAAGAAATTGAGGAGAAAGGGCAGTGGAAGAACGTACGTGAGAATTTTGTGTGCTTTCTCGCATACTTACAGGAGAGACATATGTGTTGACTCTCCAAAGGGACTTCGATGAAAGCTGCAGAATCGTCAACTTGTATTCACTTAAGATGGCTGCCAGCATGTGTCTCTCTGTTTTGATACCAAAGGGCGGAAGGACTCAATTCGACATCTCAGACGAAACGGTTGAAGAATCAAAGTCAAGGTGTGAGAGGTGAGGTTATTTTCTTTAAGAGATGTGTGAAATGCGGGAGTGTGTGGCGTGTAAGTGTTTGCGGTGCTCACACAAGCTGCAAAGTGCATGCCGCTGTACTGCCAAAAGTGACGCCCTTGTGCACGCCGCTGCACTGCCAAAAGTGACTTCTTGCAACGTTTAGACATTCAGGAGTTTCAGACACTAAATACGCAGTATGCGGCCATTACTGCAAGGGATCACGAGGCAGGAGTGTTCTGTGCATACAGTAGAAAACGTCCTCTTGCAGCGTCATTTTCTTCACGCATGTCGAGATGAGCGCGGTGACGACGCTGTTCCACATTTACGGTCGCAGAACTCGTGTAACGTGGGGGTGCTTCTACCGCATCAGCATGACTGTTCTTCCTCATCTTCGACTATACCGTAGTTGGAGGTTAGCGAAAATGTTCTTCATGAAGAGACGGCTTAACGCGGTACCACCTCAGGCGTTATACAAGTGCAATCCGCCTTTGAACTCACGCGGTATCCTCGTTATAAAATTTGCAACGCCGCACGTCTGCACTGACAACAGCTGTGTATTGATGGGCCCAGACTCTATTGCTTACAAACAAGCAGGTTTCTGTGCCAAATCTTGGTTAACGCACTTAATAGCGGGGGCAAAGCCGCGGGCCTGGTCCCTCTGCTGAAGAGCCTAGTAACGGTTTCGTCGACCAATGATAGTCTTCCAACCATATTGAGAAACCGGAGGCCACAAGGGATGCATAGCTGTCATCCGTGGCTTGAGTGGTTGAAGCAAGTCCAAAACTGACCTATGTGTACTGCGTCGTATGATCAGCCCTTGTAAAGTTGTGTCGGCGCCAGTGACGCCACGCGCGTTAGCCGTTGCCGCCGGGTCTGTGTAAAAAGGGTAGCCTGCAGGGGAACACGAAGTAGAACAACTGCATTACTTGAGGCGCACAGGCTCTAGATGGATGCACTTGCGAGCGTGTAACTTGCACGTGCCGCGTCTACATAAGTCAACGTTCACTCGTATGGTGGCACACTTGTACAGAGGGCAAGACGGAATCAGACGTTTAGTAAACACAGGATGCTGCACAGGAGAGTCCAACACTTCTTGGGACATGAGACGGGACCAGTGCGGTCTGCTCGTGTGTCACTGTGGAATGCCGCCTCACGTCACAAAGGTCCAATTGCTCGTTGTTTACAAGTTCGTGCTGCTACCTTGTTAAAACGTTGCTTTCAGTGCAATCTAGGAACTGGTGAGTCACACAATAACACAGCCTAATTATGAACATCTTACATGCAGTGCTACGCCGCTGCGTAACGTCATTGTTAAATGTTCTAAAATCCCTGAGATAGAGGATCCACCAAGCTTTTGTTTTAAAAAGTTTTTTATGCCTATGTAATTCTTGCCACGGACACCACAGTGTGACAGATTTAAATTGCCTGAAAGTTGTCAGCAGTAGGCTGCATATCAACATATGCAGTTCGCCGTCAGATTGGAGATATGTCATGTGTACAGGGTGAAGACGGTGGTGAACTGGACGAGGATGTGTTTGTTAAAAAGCTGGTGAGACAAACCGGCGGTGCATGAAAATGTATAATCCGCTCGCAAAAAGTTAAACGCTTTGCTCGATAACGCTAATTTATATGTGAAACAATCCCTTATTTTAGTAAGGATCTTGAAAGTGCTGGAGTATGATGTCGCCTACATAGTCTAGACTATTTCTTTGAGAGGCTACCAGCCTACGAAGCAAGAACATTCATGTGATGAGATTGTAACAATCATCGGATTCCTATTTAGGGTTACATGGAGCTATTTTGCGCTACAGAAATGCGCAGGTTGCCGTTGAATTCCTTACGTGCCGTGTGGTTCTGAGCTCAGAAATGTAATCGACGGCCCGACGCTGCTAGGAAAGTGAAGACGTACAAAAGAATCTCACAAGAAAAAGCGCTCTTACCTTTTAGGCTTCAGCATTAGAGACTAGCGTTACTTGTTTCGGACACGACTGCAAGTGGACGCGCTTTAAGCAGTCGTTTTTCCTTTTCGGTTGCTTCGGTTATTGGACACCAACTTGTAACGGACGGATGGTGCACGCCGGATTGCAGTGTTCTTCAACTGAGATGTGCACTTTCAAGTAGGACACGCCAGGCGACAGCAAAGAATTTCAACTGTGAGAAGGGCGATCATGTGCTATCAAAAGTGAGGCAACTGGGGGTAAGGATGCTGCAGCTGTAGGCGGTGCTGTAAAGCGGAGTGCGCACTGTCGCTTCGGAAAAACAGAGGATGCTGCTGTCCTGTCGGCCATACTACCGAGCTTTTGTTCCGTGAGAAAATTCAAGCACAAAGAGACATTGCAACGAGACAAAAATTCCGAATATTATATTCTACAAAGGTCAACAACGTGACAGCGCACAAAGTGGACCCACGTGTGATAAACTGCCCAACTAAGGATGCAACGACGGGGGCTTCTGTGGGCTCGGGATAGAGCGCCCGGAAAAGTCGTGTGCAGATTATTTCGAGAATAAATGAAATGCTACAGTGCGGTGCTAACGGAGGGAGAGAACGATGTGACTGCAAGAGACGCAGAGAACGACGCAACAAAGAACACTGCGCTTGGCATGCTGCGTCGCCTCCGTGCAAAGTGAAGAGCTGCACCTGTTGTGGTTTGGTTGAACAAGGACGCGTACGATACTTTGCAAAATTGGCGCAAACGAAAGTATAGAAACTTGAATATTCACATCTTCCAGAATTGCATACGACTGATTAAGTCCGTTTGAAACGGCAGTGAAATCTGAAAAAGCTTGTGAACGTACATCGCACTACTTGCTCACCTTAACAGACATTCTGCGGTGTCACCCTCTCGTCTCCATGTATGGTGGCGAAGGTTGCACCGGTGTGATGGTGCAGTGCGCAACGTTGAGGAACGCTTACGAGCGATTTGCACAAGGTGACATGACAGCTTTACACATAGCCCAGATTGATTGCCGCGGTGCGACGAAGCCAACTGTGCATGTCTGACGGGGGTAAATATGACTGCTGCACTAATTAGGATCGCGAGTGTCCTCATATGTGCATCATTTCGTTCTGATAGGGCTTTTAATAGGGACTTCTGTTCTCATCCCGTGAGCGCCACCGATGATCGGAAATGCAGTCCACGCTCGTGCCTGAGGTGTTGTCTTCGTCACGTTATAAAGGGAACAGTCGTGTGAAAAGAGCCGTCCTTCTTCACAGCAACGGGTAATGACTCCGTCAGTGAATCTACCACAAGAGTTGCCCTGCCCTACCTGACAGCACAGAGACATTCTTTTTCACGTAGTTTGGCCCCAAAAGAGCAGAGCACGGTGCGGACCTGAATGTGGGAAGTCACGCCGTTCGCAAATGCGGCAGATTGATTCCGCGTAAGGGAGAGGGGTAGATTTAGTGATTGGAAAGGCTCAGTGCCTAGAGCCGGTTGAACAAATACCACGGCGTAGGGCTCTAGGTCGTGTACTTAATTCAATGTTTTTTCCTTGACACGCTGAGGACTACAACCTTTCAGGCGTATACGTTAAAAAATTGTATGTGTATTGAGGGTAGAACATAACCAGCAATGAAACAGCGGTACCTTGACAGAAGCACAATCTCTCTGCTCTTTTCTAAAGTTCCTAACAAGGAGCGAAATGGGCGTCAACCGCTCGCAAGCCTTTCTGGAAACACGAGGTTGACACAGTAGAGCTGAGCGCTCGTGGGTCACTCGTTGGCACCTGGATGTCGCGAAGTTCAGCAAAACTGCTGCGGCTTCACTGCACTGACCCGGTTTTGCCCACTGCAATGTGGAAGGGGATGCCGCGCTGTGGAAGGGCACTGCAGTCGCAATACCACACGTCACCGTCGTCAACCGTCTGGGCGGGGGAGAAACCCTTCAGCTTCGAAAATAGATGCGCCGGGGGAGAGAACAGACATATGCAACCTACCGGGCTATTTGAAAGAAAAGAGGGACACCAGATGGACAATGCGAGGCAGGCGGTCGTGATACGGGATTGAAGCTTTACTAGGCCTGCACTTCTTCAGCAGTTCTGTAAAAGCCCGCCGCAAATAAGACTGCCAGCGGCATATATATTCTGAAAGAGAATCGACGGATCAGAATTTTCAACAGACTGGCTGCCGTGCGACATGCCAGGTTGTCGTGATGCACTGCAGTCGATTGACGAGACGAATCTGAATGGAACACGTTGGCACTGCGTTATAGGACACTGTGCACAGGAGGCATCTGTCAAGGCTTCTATCGAAAAATATAACGTTTAACAGTATCCCCTTGGCCTCGTGCTCAGTACGGAATAAATCACTGCAACCTTTAATTGCAAGCCTGTAAGAACGGGAGAAACAGGCGTTGCGGAGGATGCGAACCCGCTTGAGAATTTCTGTGTTGAACCTATTACACAACATATGAGAGAGCGGCAGTAAGGCAAATGGATGTCAACGCTTCAGTCCGTTTTAACTGGCTGCCCCTCGACGGTTTAGGGGCCGTTCATCTTTGTGCAGGCGGTGCACTCTTCCAGAAGTCAGTTCTGGGCGTTGAAGACCTTCGGATTGAAAACAAGTGATAACAACATCAGAATTTCACTGTGCAGATGAAGGGTTCTTTTCACTCGGTGCCAACATGTTGCGGGCTTCTCGATTTCCGACCACATTGAACTGCGTGTGAATTAGTTATCCGAATTGTTACGCTCCACCGAAAAGAGGTGGATCTAGGCATGGCATCGAGTGCGGCCGGTGCTGGTGTGTAACGAAAGGGAGAGGGAAGAGGGAAAGCTGACAGTTCCCCAACGTGGAACCTGGAACGACCACGCCGTCGATGTCGTGGCCTCAGGTTCGCCTACAGGCCACTACACATCGAGGCCGCCGCTGCCCGCGTCTTCTTGCTGCTTTACAAGTGCAACAGAGCTACTGAAGGAACTTGCGCGGGATCTTGCTGCCATCTGTGACGTGTAAGGAGGTCTCGTAGGTACTCGCGTATGCAGGTGAGACCATCACTTCTCCGTGAGCTGCTGAGTGCAGATACGCCGACTGACGTGTGACAACGTGAGCGAGCTTTCCGGTTAGTATTTTGAAAACCTGTCTGCCTTACAAGGCATCCGTCTCACGAAAAAGGGCTAAAATTATTTCCTGGAAACTGAAGTGAATGACAACGAGTAAACGCGGCACGGTCCCTTATGTCACCTGCAGATTTCAGTCGCCCACGAACTCCGTGTACGTACAAAGGTTGCTCGGTATGTGAAAGAGCACGACCGTGGTACTGACGCCCTCTGCAAGGCACCTTACAGTAGACGTCGCAGAAACAGACAATGAAATCCTGCCCAGATTCCAAAAAAAATACTACCGCCAGTGCGATCGTTTTTGTGCTCCGCCTTTATCGTCTCCTGGGACCGACTGCCTTGAACAACACTTGCTCCTACTTAAATGGGAGCGAGACGTCGAAAAAGTTACCTCGAACATCACGGTAAAGGGGCGGCGTATTTAACGTTATCACTAGATCAAGTAGGGCTCTCGGCCACGGGTGCATCTGCGCAAAGAGCTGACGTGCGACAGAAGCTGCGACGACGTACTTATTGGAGCAGCATGTACGTTGAAGACGGAATTGAGGGACACTGCACAAGATACTGCAACACACGCAAAAATGTTGAAACTAAACACTGACAGTAGAACGTAAAGTTCCTTTCCTCTTGTGCTCGGCAAAGGAGGAAATGTGTAAGGGACACTGCACAAGATACTGCAACACACGCAAAAATGTTGAAACTAAACACTGACAGTAGAACGTAAAGATCCTTTCCTCTTGTTCTCGGCAAAAGAGGAAATGTGTAAGGGACGGTGGAACCGCAGGTGGGCATCGTTCTAACAAAAACCTCCCAACACGTGATCCCTGGTGCGGTTTCAAGTCTCACGAATAGCTAGAGATTTTCTCTAGAAATGCCTTCGTGTTAGAGTGTGCGTTAATCTGGATGAACCGCAGGAGAGAGTAAGAAACGTCACTGTGGAGGGTAAAGACGTTCTGTTCAACACTGCGAAACGCCAAACGATAATAAGAAGCGTGTAGACTAGGCGGGACAAACGGCCCGCGGACCACTGATACCCACTGGTAAAAATAATTGCTATCCGAGCCTGCCGAAATACATTCTCGCCCGTGTCACCAAGGTGGTAAGACAGTGTCTACTGGAGTACGACCGCTTCAATCACACTGGTGGACGGCAGCGCTGAAATAATACGCCTTGTGGGAGCAGTGCACGGGAAAACGAAGAAGCCATAAGAGACACCAGATACGCAAAAGGGCTCACTGGTGGTGACGTGTAACCTAAGCTCTGTTGTGTGACAAACACAATATGCACAGGTACAACAAGGCTACCGTTCTGTGGTGTCTTTCGTATTCTCGGGCGAGCACCGACGTTGGCGCGGACTATTTTTGATCTGTACTTTAATGAGGGTGCGTGCTCTGGGACGTCGAGCGGACCACTGATACCCACTGGTAAAAATAATTGCTATCCGAGCCTGCCGAAATACATTCTCGCCCGTGTCACCAAGGTGGTAAGACAGTGTCTACTGGAGTACGACCGCTTCAATCACACTGGTGGACGGCAGCGCTGAAATAATACGCCTTGTGGGAGCAGTGCACGGGAAAACGAAGAAGCCATAAGAGACACCAGATACGCAAAAGGGCTCACTGGTGGTGACGTGTAACCTAAGCTCTGTTGTGTGACAAACACAATATGCACAGTTACAACAAGGCTACCGTTCTGTGGTGTCTTTCGTATTCTTTTTTTTTAGCTTCTTTGATGCAATCTAGCCCACGGTATGTATACGCAATGCAGCTGCTTCTGGTGGAATCGCGATTCAAGTTATATGAGTTTTGGAAATGGAATACACCAGTGGACCAAACGTTAAAATCGCCGTCTCGCCTTCTGCACGTCGTGGAGGACAGTCAAAATCTTGTGAAATTCTACTAAACTGAAGTCAGGAACTTTGCTTTCAGAACAACATCTATGTAAAAGATATCACGACTGATAAGAACCTTAATACTGCAGGTTCTACGACAGTTTCAGATGCGCAAAAAGCCACAGCAGGTCCTGTAACACTGAGAAATTTGCGGCCTGCTATGACAGAAAGAAAACAACAGAAGCCCACTGTAAGGGCTAACCTGGCAGGCCCCATTTAAAAAAATGTTTCGGTTATCTAGGAATTACTTTGTGGAGCAGGAAGTTGATGTTGTTCACCTGTTGGCGTGCGTGTTCATGTTGAATGATTCCGGCCACGAAGTGGCTCCACGGAGTGTGAAGAGGCGTGGAAGATCTGGAGCAGTCAGCACGAAGAACAAAATTAACAGAGGGTGTGTAGCAAGGCTCCTAAAGCTGGTGACAAGTAGAAAGAAACAACCAAAGACATTCTTTTGGGCTCTTTGTGTATAGTGGCGGCTTCTGACACGAGCGAATCTCGTGCTACATTACCCGGGTTCGGGCACAGGCACGCCTTTTGTCGTGTGCCAGCAGTCAGATGCTGCTGGTTTTTAATTACAAACAGTCCCTGGCGTGTCCACACAAGCCTTGATTGTCCCAGCTTTCTAAAATATCTAGCAAAACACGTATACCTGTTCGCCCGTGGACGCTGACCCCCGCAGACCAGCATAGGGCGCAGCAGGGATCGGGCGGCACGTCGCTCATGATATTGACTGAGACCACAGTGGTTGGAAATGACGACCGCAGAGGCGTGATGGGAACGTATGAACGGGGTGACTCTGTGCGACTAACGATAGCGATTCGAATGAAAGCGCAGCACGGCTCTGGTCTGCCTTTAGAACCTACATGCGGGCCTGCGGGCGCCGCAAGGACGCTCGATTTCCCAGTTGTCCGCCGGAAGCCGGCAGGGTTCTCAGTTTGATGTTCTGTGGCGTTTTTCATACGACCTGAGAGCAAACTTGCAAAAAGAGGAGAAAACGTTAGAAGTATCACATTGTCGCTATCTGTACACTGAATACGTGAGGGAGGAAGGGTCGCGACGCGTGTTCACACGCGGATGCTCGTAAGTCCCCAGGCGATCCGAGTCGGATTGCTTTGTACTAAGCGTCGGTGACGGGTCTTGACGCATATAAATCTGTTCCTGCTCGTGCTGTGCTTTGAGCCGGAGACGCTTTCTTGTAATGCGTGACATTCGATGTCGTGAGTTCGTGCGTCTGCCACTGCAGCGGTTTGTATAGAAATGTTTTCGAACCGTCAGTTTGAAGCTGTGGGAGCGACAGGGCGCCTCACCGTGCAGGTGCACTTTTCCAAGGCCCAAGGGACGCCAGTTCCTTTTAGATTCCTCAAAGGCGTAGAACGTTTATTTTCAAGCGAAAACTGTGCTCCAAGGAGGTCGGGGTAGATCCTGTTTTTGATTCAAACGCTAGCGGTTGACGTGGAAGGACTGAACGTTTAGAGGCAGCAAAGGCCGAATACAGGTGCGTCACCACTTTCCACTTACGCAGTGTGTCACAGTGGAGCCGGGTCAGGCGTGGGAACGGATAAATGAGACGAATCTGGTTGGCGACGGATCAATAATGAGTAACCGATAGCTGTGGCCCGACGGTTGTCTTGTGGCCACCTGGGAGGGCTCGTCAGGGTCCAACGCCCTCAATTTCACCACTTGCGGACTGCGGACAACAACGACGCATCAGCCGGGGGTGAGGTCCATACGAGAAGGGACATCCGCAATATTTTCCGTCTTAAGAGTGCCCTCGCAGGGGCTGCTCAGCTTAGGCGCATCTTGCTTGCTTCCGAACCGCTGAACACCCACACCTTTACCAGATACTGCACGAACAAGCAGAGGGTGCTTCGTTAGTGGTCTGAAGAACCTTATCAGCTTGCAAGCCATTTTGGTAAGTAGCGTAAGCGTGAATTATAGTCGAACAATGCTGGGCAAAAGCTGCAAAATCACAGCTTGAAAAAAAAAATTGAAAGCGCATTGACTGCCCCTAGAAGTGAGATCAACAAGTTTTTTGACGACGCCAGATTATCTCACTTATACACAATAAGCTTCTAACCAACTGGGAGTGGAGGGTTGAGCCGATCTCCGTGTTCCACCTCAAGAAAAAGCAACTTTCTAAGTCGTTGTGAAGTTCTTGAAGAAAGCTACAGTCAGTATTCGAATTCACCTGCCCGTTACAACACGGCCTGTACTGAATTCCAGTTGAGAGTAAGCGAGGACACACCGCAGGATAGGAAGGTATTTCAGTTGTCATACAGCGTGCCGGGCAGAAGACGTGGTCCCTGGGATTCCAGGAAACGAAAATTGCGTTTAAGCCCACAGACCTAACTTCTTTCATTTGACGGCACCCTTTCAATCAATGCGGATGAACGTCGGGGGGGAAGAGACATGTGAACATTCTAGTCAGTGTTCGCTTCAGGGCAAGTGCTTGTGAGAGTGTCAAACGAAAAAGGTCCCCAGCGACTTTGTGTAGCGTTATCGCCCGCTGTCCAAAATCCTTTCGGCTGCCGACGACTGCGTGGGAAGAATACATGGATTCGTTTTTAGAGGGTGCAGAAGGAGAAGACAAGAAACTCGCTAGGAGCCACATGTGCGTGTGAGGATTCACTGTCTGTGACGTTAGCAGCTTCGCCCCGTTTCGTGACAAACACGGCCTCCTCACTTGAAACCCGGCTGCCGCTTTCTGAAGACCTCCACAGTGTCTATCTATCGTCCTGTCTAATGGAAATCAGTCCCTGGTATGCCGCCACAATGCAGCTTGTGATGCCGACGGGATACGGATTCTCGGCGTGGAAATGCCTGTTCGCCTTCTACACATCGTATACCTCTGTCGTTGTCGCAGGACTGACGAGAACAGAGTCACAAACTTGCGTTGTGGGCAGGGCGTCTACAGCCGGTGTCACGTATGACATTCAGAAGGGCTACTGCGAAATGCTACACAGCCGATGCAAACAGGGGGGAGCAAGAATATCGTATTCATGGACAAGTCAATAAAAAACCAGTAGGGAAAGGCTTTTCTGGGAGGCCCCTGTGTTGACAAAGATGGTCTGATCACCCCGGAGCTAGACCTCGTACAGAATGTTGATGGAACAGGTCTCTAAGCGTGGATGTCCACATTGAAGGGTGGGGATACGCGGTGGTTTTACGAAGTGTAGAGAGACGCGGGGAGGTGTGTAGCACTGATCAACGGACAGAGGCTTCGGAACATGGCCTCTAGAGGTGAGACGTCGAAAAACAACCAAAGATATTCTTCTAGGACGCCATATGCTGAGTAGCACCTGCTGACTAGCGCGGATCTGTTGCCACACTATCCCGGTTCAAGCTGAGGCACGCCGTTGCCACTTTTTGTTATTCTTCCAGCACCACAAACCCTGCTAGTTCCCATTTGTGCACTATTCGTGGTGTTTCCACACAAGCGCGGATTGTCCCCGCTATCTAAAGTATCTAGCAAAACAGCATGTTTTGATGTGTTTGACGACACGAATACTTGTATACCCCTTAACGCTGACGCCCGCAGACCATGACAGCGTGAAGCAGGGACGAAGGGACACGCTACTAATAATATTGACCGAGACCACAGTGTCTGGAAATGTCGACCTGGGGGGGCACGAGGACATGTAAATGGGGTGACTCTGTGGAACTTCCGTTACTGGATGTTGTGGCTAAACCCCAGCGTAGCAGTGGTCGGCTTCGAGGATGTGTATGCCTGGCTGGAGGGGCCGCAAGGACACATGATTCGTTTTCGACATGGAGGTTTCGTAACTACGGGTTTTGCGGACCTTTGTTAGGCGCTATGAGTGCTAACTTGCAAGTAGCAGGTGGACAATCAGGAGCAGCTTGTTGTCCCTTTTTGCGCAACCCGAAACCGTGCGAAAGAAGACGTCGCTGAGGAGGTCCAGCTGCATGTGACTACAAGCCGTTGAGCTGCCAGAGTGAAATTTTCTAGCACTAATCACAGGCAGCAGTGTGTGGCGGTGTGCACCTGTCCGATATGCTGTGACTGTCGTTTGCAGAGGTGGACATTGTTCTGGGGGAACAGGAGAAGGTGTCATTGTTCTTTTGAGCAGCCACCGCCGAGGGTTGTCTGATTGCGCCGAGAGCATTCGCCACTTTCGTCGAAAAGTGTTGCGCCTTATTGCAAGAGACTTTTTTTTCAGGCCAGACCACGACACAGGTGGTACACCAGGTCTCGCTGGAACAGCAGAAAGTTTGCCCTTGAATGACTAGGGCGCGTAAAGACGTTTCTTACTTGCGTCTGTGAGGCCACTTACGGAAACGATGCCTAAGGTACTACGCCCTTGGCACTAGTTTTGCCACAACCGAGAACGCCCAGGAAATGGCACGCCTGGCTGCACTGTGGCATGCAAGAGCATTGCTAAGCGTGGCAAAGGGAAAAAGAAGCCGCATGTTTGGGGCCCAGCACCTCTACAAGATGCAGGATAAGACTGTTCTTTCGACGCAACTGTCGAAGCCATTGTGGAAACATTGGTTATGTGCGGTATTCGTCTCCACCCTTTTCGGAGTGCGCAGTCTAAAAACGCAATGGTGAAATAGGTTGCGGTGAGGAGCAAAACACCAGGACGTAGCCTGGAGTTAGAAATTAGACCAGAAGTGGTACGCAGCAAGAGGGCAAAAGAGGTAGCTAGCTCTCCAAAAGGTACGTAGAAAAGCAACATGATGTGCAGGGACTTTCGCGGGGAAAAAGAAACTGTAGTAGGCTAGTGAAAAGAACCCTTGCACACTTCAAGATGCAAATGCTCTTTGGTGTTCTTCCTTTTGACATGTTCTGCCTTATGTGGACTGAGCTGTAGATTGCCGTGAGTACTGAGGTTCCCAATGGCTCAAAACGCAAAAGGATTACTACCTGACCAACTGCCCACTGTTGTGTCCAAGGGTTTCAGCTCCCTTAGGGCCTTTGTGGAGGGATGGCCAGAAAAAGGGGGCAAGTCGAACCGTCCGCGTTCTTAGCGCTTGAAGTTAACAGGAAAGACCTGCTGACGTAGACTTGAAGAACACCTAAGTTCGTCCACTGGCTGCTTAAATTCTTATTGACTCTTGACTTGGAATTCCCGAGCGTCTAGTTACCCCTCACCCTGTCAAGGGCACGTGCACCTTACCTACTCCACCTTGTAGTAGCTGATAAAAGAACTTTCTCCAAGGTGCAGTTTCCTTGCTGTTTGTCATTGCGGCCGGTGAACCACGCTATCCAAGGGGTATGCCTACGGGGGATACCTACCTGTACTGAAACAGCTCGTCTTACCGTTCACAGCGATGCCCAATCCTGTACGATTGTGGGTTCTATCGATCCTAGAGCCGAACACGCTGTACGTGACACTGCGACCCCCTCTCCGCTCGTCGCGCGTGCAAGGATCAGATCAAAGTTGGACGCAGCTTGTAGTGTGCGTCAAGTCTCGCATGGCATACGTCAAGCCCGTGGACTGCGAATGACCATAACGCCATGAGGAGCGTGGAACGAAGGAGCGAGTAACTCTAAAAGGCCCTTTGTGCAAACGAAAATTGGGTGAAGATTACCGTAGCCCTGGCCTCTCTGCTACAGGGTAAAAATCAGATCGCATGCTTGCGGAGGTGTCGGCTGCCCGGGCATGCAGCAGGCAGATTCTTTATTAGCAGCCTTTCGAAGAGACTTCCGGTTATTTGTGCCTGTGCAGAACTAGTGGGCAAACAGACATTAGAATAACATGGATTCTTTAGACATCTTTATCCCTCTCCTACGTAACAAGGGACAAAAACGTCACTGGAGGCGTGCAGTGGTGGCTATAAAGGCTGGCTGAGCTGCAGAAGCGGCCCGGGCAAACGTCATTTACAGGAAGTTGAATGTGTAGAACTGCAGGAGCGCCTTTTTGCTCGACTGTTCTATCCAGTTGTGAAGCTGTTCATCACCCTACGTGACGGGAGACGTCTTGGTCTAAAGCAACATCTAAACTTTGTCGGATGCACGCGTCTTACGCAGACACGCCGGATGTTATTGATGTCGATTTTGTAAATACTGCCTGAAAGCCTACACCTTGAGGAAACAAACAGAGCAGGTGTTCAACTTACACCGTAACCGCACAGATTGGAACAATCACGTCGAGTACCAGGGCGACGAGCTGCAGGAGAAGATGTCAGACGAGAACCAAGGGATTTCACACCAACCCTACTCTCGTTTCTCTCCCCTTGTTGCAGCAAAAAGCTAGCTCATTCAGGAAGGTTGTGGTGCTGTCACGTCCACGACAAACAGCAAACGGACGTTTCTGCGTAAGCGATTACAGTTTTTTCAGCGAGGACATCCAACTGCATGCGAACGAAGGAATTTGTCGAAGTCCAGTGCAAAGACGTTGGCCGTGTTTAATATGCTGTCTCCTGCAGAACAAGATTCTACCTGCAAACCAGGTAGATTCACAGTGCTGATGTCTGTGATATAAGGAGTGCAAAGCCTACAAAGGCAGCGAAACTGGATCTGCAGACAGCGACATTTTTTTCGACAGGTTTCATGACAATCATAGCGCAACGCATTCACAGCCCGTCGTAAGTAACGTGGAGTTGAAAACCGTGTCTACTCCATTGGATGGCTTCTCAACGACGTAAAGGAGTGATGGGACGCTTCGTTTACCATGCGGAGGTCACCTGTATCAGAGGCGTACTCTTCTTGTGGAAAAGCAAGATAACTTGTTTTGGTCTTTGCAGTCCGGTCAGAGAGAGAAGAACAAGGGAGAGTCTCCCTCATGCCTCTAGAGTAGCGAAACAAAAAAGAAAAAATTTTTGTATGGCGATCTACTAGTTTCGGCCCTACGCGTAAGAGCTCAACAGTTGCGGGTGAATATTGAGTACGTCCGTTGTTTTTCTCCATCGACGATTTCCTACACTCAGAGAAAAAGCACGAGATTTTCATGCGCTGTATTCTAGAGGGAGAAGCGGAGAGGAAGAATGAGCACTGCACAACAGATAACTCCTCATTCGGACCCCGTGAAGATGATGCTGCCCAGTTGCTGGTTTCAGAATTACGCACAGTACATGTTCAATCGAAGCTGTCCATCTTAGTTCCTGCTTTTCTTCAGGAGCCCAAGTGAGTCAAGTTAATGTACTAGGTAACGCAGCTGCAGACTTGCAAAGAGGTTTCTGAGGTGACAGCGGATGTGTGTCACGTTCACGCCTAGTACGGGAGTTCCTGACGACAGATTTGCCTGTAGCGCTTCTGCGCAGTCAGCTCAAGAAGTGGGTACCTCTTCGACACAGTACAAAACCTCCTTTCTGCTCTGGAAAAGTAGTTTGTCTATCCGAAAACATTACGGTCCGCACCTAAAGACACACGCCACAGCGTACGCGAAGTCCTCCATAATATTCAGCGCTCGGGAAACAGCTGTGCCCCTCATCCATTGGCTGGTAGAGCAAATCGGTTGTGGTTTTAACCCAAGAAACCTACATTTGTGATGCCATCACAAAACTGTGGCATGTGAGTGTCATCCGGTTAAAGGCCTAGTACAGAGCATATATCAGTGTGACCTTCGGGTAACTCTGCGTTTGAAGATCCACTGGTCATTACTCTATATGCCACTGAGTACGAAGTGATTATGCGTCACCGAGAAATCGTGGCCGTAACACTGTTTTGATACTATGTCATCACACGTTATACCCCTACTTTTTACTTGATTAGTGGAGCCTTCTAGACCATGCCAGCTTCCACAGATATACTTACATTTTCCAGATATGTATGTTTCCCTCATTTGTGCACGAACGAGAATGGGGGCACTTTCCTGCAGTGAGAAATCGAGCCGACTGCCGGCCGTGTTTGGAGGAAGCAAAGAAACACTTTGTTTTGTCGGTGGGGGAGGGACAGCAGTGAACGCGGAGCGGTGCAAATCGTAATTCACTGCAGAGTGGGGCTTGATGGTGAACGCAGTCGACAGCCTGAATGTGGCATCAAGGAGGAGGGGCATACAGCAGAATTTGGTTTGAGTGTGGATCAAGTATATTTGAACGTGAAGCCGGTTTCAGGTGGTGATGCGGAGGGCGCAAAAAGGCAATGGGCTGCAAACACCTCTGCACATTGTTGAGGAAGGCGGCATTTAAGAGGACCTTCTTATAATGATTTTACAGCGGTATATACCTAGCACCCAAGCCTAGCTGCTCGCTGGGTCACTCGTGCAGCTGCTTGATATCCAGGCACGAGTAAGAGTAGACACAGTGCAGTTCGGAAAGCTCATACATAAGTTCTTACGCGGGGCACGGGCGACTCTAAGGTTTTCCACTTCTTTACCGGGCGGGGAACGCTTGTAGACTATGAATAATAGACACCTTAAGAAAAACGGGCTAGCATCGCATAAATCGTCAATCAATGTTTTCTTCAGGGCGCTCGCTGACGACAGATGTATGTGATAATCTTGCCTAGAGACAACAGGTTTTAAAGGTCTGTACTGTCTCTATCCCTTGTGTTTCTTGATGATAAACTAGAACACAGGAGCACCAGACCTTCGGACAGGCTGCAGGCGCAGTGGCTTGTGAGGTAGGTAATGTTATCGTCGTGTCCAGATGATAATGCTTGTGATGACAGAGTAGGCGGAGATGGAAAACGCAAGTGCTAAAACCGACCGCTATGTGGAAAACTCCGCGTCTTCGACATGACCGCCTTGATGTCGGTTACTGTCGTAACGCTGTGAACAGTTGCGGCCAACCTATGGATTTCTGCCTCCCCGTACGCCTATACATTGTTCACTCTATTCGTTGAACTAACCAGTTACCAGGCTGCTCGGGAGCAGCAGGGCATTCAGATTGCGAGCACTTTAATTTACCAGGAGGGGGTACGGATGTGCTCAAGTTGGAATCCAGTCGCCGTTTGTGTGCTGTGGGAATAAGAGCCCCCTTCACGCTGTACACAATGAAGACGTGTGCTATTCGAGGCACAAAGGGTGTGAAATGCAGAAACGTATGGGACATTTTGTCACTCAACGCAGATTATTGAACCCTAGGCACGTTGGAGGAAGCAGCACTCGTTGCCCAGGATACAAGCTCCGCAGACGCAGAGAAATATATTGCTAGTACACGCTGTGTTTTAGAGAAGCTGCCTGCGTGTTCGTGAACTAAAACATGGGCAGTTGCTGAGTGTATGTACCTGTAAGGGTGTGTGGGCATCTCTACTGTTCAGAATGGTAAAGCTGCTGAACTTGCTTCAAGGAGACGGCATGTGGTGTGGAGCGCCGACTGTGAAAAAAGCCTCCGCGATATGTTTGGTACAGGGTCTCGAAATGCTACTAGTCTGGCACGGCGGAGATTTAGGTATATTTCCGAGGCTCTTTCTGTGTTCTGGCTGCAGGAAACAAGCAGAGATACCTTATTTCTTTTCCAAGTTCCAATCTCACGCAGGCTTGAGTCACATGTGCCGACGTCTCTGGTATTCCATGCCTTGAAGCCAAGTAAAACCGTAATTCCCCTGACCATCCTTCGTAATGGTATCCTATTCGCTTTCCCCCTCTCCATGTCTAGTTCTGCTGTATAGCTATCCGTACTTAGCCTTTTGATCGTGTACGGCAATACCGAATCTTGTATGCTTGTGCAGCCCCGCACCTGCAGAGCAGAAGACCGTGCGACTAGGACAGAATTTCAAGTCACCTATGGTGCTAACTAAGTCCTTGACCTTCCCAGCCGCTGGAGGCCCACGAAACCATAAGCGCTGATACGTCAGAGATGGCCCTACACAAACGTTTGTGACAAACGGCATGGATACAAGTATAACACAGCAGTGGTCAGATGCAAAAGCCTTATTGCGGAACTGGAACTGCACGTTTTGCAATGGGATCGGCTTTCTTTTCTTTGGCCTGAAAGCAAGCTGCCAGCATTTGTCGGCAGCGAATGCTCTTGAATTGTCTGCGTCTGTGAAACAACCGCCAATGGGCAACGGGGAAAGAGACGAGCAACGAGGCCTTGTAGTCCTCTATTTCACTTTCGATTTCGAGAAACGAGGAAGGCGCTAAATGCACGTAGGTGCCACCGTGTACAAGAGGTTGAGGGGGCTATGTTTGCTCAGACAGAGGCTAGCAATACTCAGCGAAGTTTTTCGATCTGCAAGAATTATGTTCTGCTGGGACTACAGCGCTCTTGCGCACTGTGGAGCGAGACGTCGTCATAGATCTGAGCACCGAATGCAACCAGCTCTTTCAGGACCTTCACCTGCCGTTATCCACCAACTGGCGAAAAGAGCAGCATGTCGCGTTTCGCAAACGTAGCCCCAGGTAGGCCGAGGGGTGAAAAGCGCATCGTCCATCTTCTCTGTAGAGTTCTGCGGTTCGTTCTAATACGGTGCACTAGTGGTGTCCGGATGCGTGAATATCTCCTTCGTTCGTCCCCCAGCACGTTCAAGAACTACCATGAAGCGTTAGGATTGTAGCACTAGACCGCCAGAAACAGGGAATGGATGAAACGGTGTTTCAGCGGATGGAATGCAATCTCGAAACCGAGAAGACCATTAATTGTGGAGAAAGGGGAAAAATTTAGGTGAGAGCACTTCAGCGACGAATGAAGGACTTTTGCGCCAAAAGCTGTTGCACAGGCTTTTGTCGAAGTTCTTACGGTGCACTTTGAATGCTTCAAACTAATGCGACCGCGGTGTCACCAACACCATCGCCTCCTCCTCGTTTCGTTCCCCTGCCACTCATCTGAGGCCGACTGGTCTGTCTTTTTGCAGATTTTGCACCCCGCGTCATAGTTTGCAAGTAGTCGTGGTACAGTCTGTTTAGTGGAGGAAGACGAGTATACTCTATTGGAAAGTGTCCCGACGACGCAGGGGCGGTGTTTTCGAGTGTCTTTCAATCGGAGGTCCTTCGCACCGACGTCTTCGTTCCCTCTTCCTGGTCTGAAAAAGCAGTGTTTTCCACCCGTTCCGAACATGGCAGCGCAGGGTATCGCAGGTGTTGGCCGAATGGGAGTGCAAAATTCGAGTTCCAGCGTGGTAGTGTGAAGGGCAGCCTACAGTCGAGGCATGCGCAACAGGTATGTGGTCGCTGTTGAGGCTGTGTGTGTACGGTGCATTCAGATTTACTTTGTTTCACCAAACGCGGCTACACAGGAAGCCAGTGCTTTGTCTTTGCAGATATACAGGGAATGAGGAAGGTGACAGAAGCCCGTTGCAGGTTGAAAGGCAGCATGAAGTGAAGAACCAAACAGCGGCTTTCGTTGTCTGCGAACTCCTGTAAGGAACAGGGCGCGACATCCCGTAAACATAGCCAGACGTAAGCCGAGAGGCGATGACGCCATTACCTGGCCTTTACGTAGATCTCTGAAGTTCGGACGAAAACGATGCACTAGCAGAGTTTGGATACGGGTTTGACTCCCTCACATCGGCCAATTTGTTATGGTAATAGCCTTCATGCTTTCGCAGCAGAGAATGGACGAAAGTGTGTCGCAGGGGATTGGCTGCAATCCGGGAAGCGAGGAAGCCACGAAGGCTCAAGAACAGAAGGGCAAATTCAGGAGAGAACATCTTAGCAATAAATAACGGACCGCTGTCCAAAAAGAGTCTTGTTGTCGGTCTCGAAGACTAGAATTGTGCTTGCAAATCACCTTTGCGGAGTACGCTTCCGCAAAGGCAGTCGTCAGTTTGTCCCCAGCGAGTAGCAGATCAACAAAGCGAAGATACAGCAATGGCCCTATTTACATTGCCTCCGCATTCCTGATAGGGTGCCGCAACTGGAGTTAGGAAGGCGACTACACTCTGTTCGGCTGTGTTCCGACGGCAGACGGGCGACGTTTTTCTGTATTTCGTTGACTCCGCGGTCTGCTGCACCGACGTGTTAATGCGCTTTCGCCAAAGTAGAAATGCGCTTGTGCCGGGCACTCATTCCGTCACCATAGCAGCGCAAAGTATCACAGGTGTTGAAGTGTTGACAACAGGCTAGAGCAAAACAGCAGCTCCAGCGTATCAGCGTTGTGGGCAGCTTACCGTCAAGACATGCCCGAAAGGACAGTGATCGCTGCCTTCCGTCCCCACGGTCGAGATCGACTAGACAGGAAGCGAGTGTTTCATGCTTGCAGGTACTCCGGGAAGGATGATGAGCAACATGGGATGAAAAAGCGAATGATAGCTATCGTTGTCTGCGAGCCCCTATGGAGGACAGCGCTCGGCACCCCACAAATGTAGCCCCTAGTAAGCCGACACGCGAGTAGACCTACGCCCTTCTGTTATGTATAGCTCTGAGATTCGCAAGATCGCGTGCACTTGCAGTGCCCGGGTGAACGTGTGTGTCCTTCCTGTGTCCCCGGGCACGTGAAGGTACTAAAACCGAAGGGGTTACTTCCGTAGCATCAACTCGCCAGCAACACAGGACGAATAAAAATCTGTTCCAGCAAAATGGCTCCAATCTGACAAAAGGAAACCCCAGTGAATTTAAAAAGACGAGAAGCATTCGGATACACCACCCGAAAAGGTTTTGTCGACGTTCCTTTGGCGGATTTTCGAAGGTTTCAGACGCACTTGCAAACCACCGTGCTGAGCAAAATCTGCAAATATAATGGTAACGCCGTCTCCATCAAATAAACAAAGCGAGGAGGAAGCGATATCATTTGTGAGACTGCCACTGCAATTCTGATTCATTATATTTACTGGAGCTAAGAAAGCGCCTACACTCTGTTGGGCGGTGTCTCGACGATACACGGGCGGCACTTTCCATTTTTCCGTTCACTTGGCTATACCTTGCACCGACGTGTTGCTGCGCTCTCCCTGGACTGGAAAATCACATTCGCCTGCCATTCGTTTCGAAGCTATAGCAGCGGAGGGTATCAGAGATGTTGGATGGAGGTTAGAGCGAAATTCGAGTTCCAACATGCTACCGTTGTGGACGCATTGGGGCCGGCGTGTGCTCAAGAGAGCTGCGGTCGCTGTTGAGGCTGTCGACTGTGCATTCAACTTTACACTGCTCCATCCCAGGCGGCTGGACAGGAAACCACTGTTTCATGCTCGCAGATGTACGTGAAATAAGGACGGTGAGGGAAGCCCGTAACGACTTCAAAAACAGCCCGCCCTGATCTGGTGAAAAGCGACGGTGCCGAAACGCCCACCTCAGGCACGCAGGGAGTGCGCTACATAGGTAGGGCACCGCTGCTCTTCGGATTTCTCCAGGTTCCTAAGGAGACTGAAAACGGGCGGAGTACAGCAAATGGAAAGTTTTTCGTCAGGTGCAAACATTTAAGGAAGTACCAAAATTGGTCTCACACGCGTACGCAGTTTAGCACACAGTAGCGACATTTTGCAATCACGTTTTTCAGCTGAGACGCGGCCAAGCTCCCTGGTGATTTGAGGCTTTCATCTCAATTCTAAACTATTTCGGGACCTCAGAAGGTGGGGGTGCATTATCGCATAACTGATCTCAAGGGTTAGTTCCATCGCGTCTGTAATCCTATTGTTGAAGTGATCCTCTGCACGTCTTCTCCACCATGCCAGGGCAGCAGGATATGGCGTCAGCTATACCAAAGCAGTGGTTTGGATCAAGTTACTTGTGTGACTAGATGTGGCGGACAGAAACGTGAAGACGTGCAGTGCACTTGTGCGATGCAGTATGTCCCACGGACTTGTTGAACGCTGCTGGCCTACTTGGTTTGGAAATCAATCGGTCCTCGAGCTTGCTTGCGGCAAGAGGGACGGACACACAAACTTGCCTAGAAAGACGCACATTACTTCACGAAATGGGGGGGCAACCAATTGCGGTCCTGTCAAAACAAATGTCGCAATGTTCTGTTATCTATTGGCCATGAGAGCGGACAGAGGAATACAAAGTTTTGTTGCTGCGGAAGTGTGAATATGAATAGCCGTTTACAGGCGCCACAAAGCTAGTCATGGCCAGTCAAGCACAGTACGCTCCTCAGTTTTTTAACTGTCATTCGGGCTGAAGGTCACACTTGACGAAGTTCCTGCAAACAAACCGGCTTTGAGGTGCACGTCTGACCCTGCAGTCCTCCCCCCTTTCATGCCAAACACTCCAGGGCCGGTAGACGCACGCCTGCGAACACTGTATTTTTGACGCGCACACAGTACGGCCCCGTCGGCAGCAGGAACCCCGTGGTGCAGAACGCTTTTCGTCCCACTAGCGTCGGATCTGCTTGCTGAAGATCAAAACCGCATAAGAACCATGACTATTTCTTCCAAAATGTGGGAGGCGGGGAAGCACCCCACACAAGTGCAACCTGCCGAATTCGCAGATTCTTTCGTCTCCTTTAACGTGTGCCAACGGTCTATCTGTTACAAGGAGTCTCCTGCGCAAGTCCCAGTTCCCGCTCAACATTTTCGAAGGTGCTCGCGCAATGTAGAGGACCGCTCTTCTTGACGTCAGCGTCCCTAACATTAAGGGTACACGTGGCGAAGCTACACGCTGAACTGACATCATATACAGGGACTTCCGCTTTTCCGACGTCAACTCATACCAGCAAATTTTGTACAAGCTTGCATCAATGGAGGAGCGGCCTTCGGCACTAGGTTGTTTAAGAGACTGCGAAACTTAGTCCAGCTAAAGGGCGAAGAAAGCATACAAGGTACTGCAAAAGTGTAATTATTCTCTTGATACAGCGTGTATACAACGTTGTCGGGAGACCCATAGGTTTGTGGTTGAGAGGAGATGGTGTAGTTGCATTAGAGGCTATTGTTCTGAAGACATTTTTTGCTGCACTGCTAAGCGGACTGCTGAGCCCACCAACAGCAGTATCATCAGGGAAATGTCAGCAGCCTCCGGCGCCGTACTCCACTGCTCCTTCATGCGAAAGTCAGATGCGGAACCACCTTATTTTTCTCGACATCCTCTTAAAGCAATGAAGAAGGAGCGCTCCCACGTTTGTGGGCTCAAATGCAACAATTGTCCTTCCAAATACAAGACCAGTGTGATACAATCTGCGCCCGTACAGTTGGTGCGCCCCGACCGGTGCCCCGTCGTTGAAGTGTGCGCTTTCTCCTGATCGCCAAGAAGAGCACGGTGCAGAATGACGCACGCTTAGGTTATGTTGGTGCAGGGGTTGATTAATAGAATGGAGACCAGGCCTAGCGGTTCTCTCCCTTTCAGCGACTGCAAAAACAGTGGCGCCACAGGCTCCACACAACTAATGATGGGTGTCGATACACCATACGCATCCCGGTTTTGATGACGAAGCACAGACGCTAGTTGCACTCATGTCTGCAAAGGAGCTAGTCCTGTCAGGCGCCTCCTCCCTACGGGAGCGGATTAACAGCTGCCAGCTGGTCTTTTCAATAGTCCTTTGGAGGAGAAAAGCTCCCCTTCGATCCACAGCGACGCCTCTTCTTGCTCCTTGTCCACTCGGTCCTCTCCTCCAAACAAGGAATACTACAGAGCAGAAGGGCTCTGTTTCACTCCGGTGATATTTTCCCGCCCCTCACGGAGGCAGCCAGGTGGTGCGGAATGACAGTGCGCTGAGTGCGTACGGGCAATTTGAAAGGGAAACCCATGGATTTGCCGAACGTGCAAGCAGTGCGTAAAGGACGAAAAAGAGACAAAGACCGTCGGAAAGTGTGGTTCTACCGGCTGTTCATCCAGAACTGGTGTTCCTGTGTGGAAAGACAGAGAACAATAAAGAAGAAATTTCGGCTTTTTTGCAGGATGGGGTAAGGCCCGTTGATGTCTTTCACTACCCAGAATAATGTGCACGACGGGGAGTACGTGCCCAGTACGCATTCGAGATGGCTGCACGTGATGCTGTGGGTAAACGTCGAATGGTGAAAGGACAGGACTGGCAGAGAGGTAGTGGTCTTCCTGCTGGAATATGCAGTAGACGTGGAAGCCCATCAAAACGGAAAAGTTCGCCTTACGCCTGAGAGCTGATGCAGCCGTGTGACCAGAGATACAGAGTTGCTTTCGGAACCGATGCGTCGGAGGGTGTCGGAAATGCGGAGACTAGAGCTGTGACGTTGTTGCGTAGGAGGCCTTTGATGTAGAGGAACAGAAAGGCAACATGCTTTGTGACTACACGGGAAGACGTCTCACGTGTGCGCGTGACGTACGGCTGCGATACACCGAAAGCAGCCGAATCCTTGTCGCTTTTCAGATGATTTCGCCATATTTGCATTGTTCTCCTTTCACCCTTGGTTGTGTAGTACCAAATTTCAACACGGTGCTGGTGCAGGTGCCACGTTGGAACAGTCCTGCATTGACATGCTTGCCGGTATAATAGCTGGCTTTGCAGCGGCGTTTTCCTGTATCAGCGGAGACTGAGTACTCACGGAGCAACACGCAGCTGTTTCCGGAAGAGAGTACTTAGACCACAAAAGGAGAAGAGCAGTTAGTGTTGTGTGGACAGTTTCCACAAGCGGAAGAGAAGAGCACCCGATTAGTCCTTCCTTGTTGAAGCTGCAGCAGGGTAGGGTCAACGGTACTTTCATACTGGAACTCATTGTTGCTGGGATGTAGACCCACCGTCCATACGGGAGCTACGTTCGTTGAGCAGCTGGCCTGGTTTTGAACGTGTGTCCACCGTATCTCTTCAGATGCACTGTTTATTCGAGAAAACCTCGAGGCAAGCCACGATCCACAATTAGTCGGCCGGAGCTGAGTCTGTCAGATTTCTGCACTCGTTATCTGAAGTTTCTGTAGGAAAACTATGTAGACGTCTCCTCGCGAAGTCAAAATCTCATGTTACTCTGTGTCCTTCGTGCAGGATGTATACAGTAACTCTAAATATGAAAATGGCGACGGCTCCCGCTAGAAAATTGTTGCACGGGGCCACTAACCGTGTTTTTATCCAAGGTAGTAGAACAAACTCAGGTCCAAAACGATGTAGATCCTGTTGATGGGGCGCTGAACAGACAAAACTGCCGGAAAGGGAGACGTTCATTTGTACAGTATCTGAAGAAAGCCACTCACGAGCGACGTGTTGTCGGCTACGGTTGCGGCAACATAATATCTGTCAGGAAGGGGTAAGGACGAGTGAAGACGGAAACAAAAGTGCGACTGGATAATTTGCACCGCCGGTTCATCTATTTAACCACCGGCAAAGTATTTGGCCTGTCAGTACCTCCAGGCAGAAAGTAGAAGGCAGAAGCGTAGATCACGTATTCGATCAGACAGCAAGGTGCTCGTTACTGATGGGTGCTGCCTTTAGCGTGTGAAGACAAAGCCGGTTTCGGAGTGACACGGAGCACTTCAACTAGATCAAAAAAGTTCTTCATCCCTACAAGGTTTTTGGTGAGGATCAACGCTCTCTTAACTTGAACCCATGTTCTCGCCAGGGTAGAATACATGCAGGCAAAGACAACTCCGCCATGTTCACAGCGAGCAACACATAAACATCTCGTAGAACATACCTGTGTATGCTTAAGTGCATGTCGCTTCTATTGTTCTCGTGCACTCGGATATACAAGCATGCCTCCGCAGTAAGAACAAATTAGCGTCATTTCACGCCGCGCACACTTGACTCCTACATCCGCACTTGTACTGGTTATCTTGAACAGCTTGTAGTCGTTGCTCAGCTCTTCTGCGGCGGACGCGCTTACCGGGAGCCACATTGATCACAGCCACAAAAGCGTAGGATCTCAAAGCTTCTCTCCTGTACGGACGACACCCTCCAACATAATACGAGAAGCTGGTAGGTCAGCAGATATATAAGAAGGTCCCGGTGCAGCAGACTGCGGCGACGCTGCTTAAAAGGCGCAGCGCGTACCGGCGATATTGGCATTATAGTGCTCAGTTGCTCTTTTGCTCGCACAGTCGCCTTCTCGATGTACATATGCAATGTTCAAAAAGAACAGTTCAAAGAGGGCGAAAGCGAGAAAAAAGTTGCAGTCTCGACATCCTATTCTACATTTCAAGATTAACTTCGGCTGAACGCTTATATCTGTCGACACTAGTGATGAGGACCCGTCCGTCAGAAAACGCTGAACGGGAGGCCACACATATGCATGACGTCTACAGAGATACCATTCTAAAAGCTGAACTTGAGATTCTCTACGAACGGCCGCAGGTGTACACGTTTTGATTCCAGTCAGTCAGACAGCTGGAAAAGCACTGAGTGAAGCTCAGGCCTACTCGACACCTCAAATGAAGCGCTTGCATGCGACAATGTAGTACATCTCATTTGTGTGGACCGCGGTGAGAAACGTAAGAGTTTGGGGTTAGTTGTTTCTTCAGTGATGTGGCAAGGGTTAACCGTTGCACACGCCTGCTGCCCTCAGGTGTTTTCATCTGTCATAGGAGAATCGTATGACTTTGTTGCTGCCCTTCCTTTAGCAGGGATTCACTAGCTTGAGAGAAGATACATCTTTAGGTGCAAAACGGTTCCCATTCCAGACAAACGTGAATTATGCCTTGCCTCTGAGGGCCGTCACACCTGTCTCGTACTTTGAGTTTGCTGACCGCTTTCCAGTCAGCGGCATCTCACCTAACAATGCGAATGACTGACACGCGCCGGGGAATAGGCCTTGATGGTTGTTTGGATACGATTACGGTGCTGTTTGCTGTCGCCGGGGCCCGTAGAGATGCAGCCATTTCACGAGAGTGATGCGAGTATGCTTACCAATGTGAAAATTAGTTGTATATGAAGTGACACGTCATGCCGTCTTCATGATGTTGTCGGCGAGGTCTGTGGGCCATAGATGAATGGTAAGCAGGGCACCGGATGCATACAACCGTTGAGTCGCGTTCAGAGGACAAAAATCTCATCGCATGGCAAAAGCCCACGAGAGCCTCGGTCTCACCTTCTGCAGGAAATGCACAGGCCCAGGAATCCAAAATTGTGTCGTCGGAGTAATTTTATGTTAAAGGGCATACGTGCTCTCCGGAATGGCAGAATGGCACTTTTCATCTGCGAAGGGCCTGTAGATGAGACAGAGGTTTTCTGGGTCGTTCGCGTGTTGTCACACATGCAAAGGGTTGCTGAATAACGCGATGCGTCAAAGGCAAGCCGCAGCATGCGGAGCGTTGCACGTTCGACGATCTGGATTGTTGACAGACAAGGAAGAGGCAAACAAGGCGCGAGCGTTTTGCACTGCTGTCAATCTTCAGCGGCGGACTATTCGCCAACTGCAGTCGGATGCCTGCAAATGAAGAAATCCGCGGTTCATGTAGTCCGTGTGTCCCCAGAGCCGGATACGCACATTTGCTCGTTAAGCACAGGCAGTAGTCTCGCTCGTTATGTGCCAGTAAGAAGTTTGCATAGATGTGGGGATATACGAGACGATGCACTGCTACTGCTTGTGCCCCTTGTTTCGACTTTATTTTGAACCAACGCATCCACTGATTCTCCCGACACACAAAGTTCCTCTCGCGACTCTGCCTCAGTTGCCGGACTTACAGGTTTCTTAAGATGTGCTCTTGGTTTTGGTACGCCCAGGACAACCTGTCTTTGGTGAAACGCCTACGAGCGACGGCTTGTACAATCCGGCTCATCTAGCAGGACCTCCGCCCCGGGCAGCCGCCATTTCCGGGACGCACGTCTGACTATACTGCAACTGCAGACTGTGGTTCGCCGGCTTCTTGCGTCCCCACCATTATGGCAGGCAGACAGTGTGAGATTGACACAGCTGTGTAGCTGGGACCAGCGATAGCGGGAGTGCGCATCTTACCCGTTCTGTCTTACGCTTTTGCTTCGAAAGTTCACGGTGTAACAGTTATAGTCTCTTATTCCGATCCTGAGTCAAGGGGTCTTGGACAGCCCGTGTGTTGCTTATTTCGCTCACACGTCCTCGCTGACCCAAACAGAATCTGTTGCCTGCACGTATTAGAGCCGACACCCGCAGCGCTCGTTGTGAGGCCTGGTGGGTATTTTCTGAAGGACGGGGCGCCTTGAGAGGAAGAGCTAGTCCCGGATGCGAAATGTCGGAAACCGCCCGAATGACAGATGGAACGTGGGGTTCGAACATCCACCCTTTCCAGCCGAAAAGGGCGATGACGCACGTTCTCTCTTATTGCTGCAGGGCAAATCTTCGTGAGTATTATTTGCGGCGATAGGACGGCCGCCACGTGCCTCTGCCTGTGTAAAACGTTAGGCGGAAAAACCATTAGTCACCTGGTCTTTTAACACACCTCCTACCTCTGTTTCCTGGGCGCCACAAGCACTCGCGTGCAAGTGAAGATTAGTGCCCTCTGCGTCGGGCTACACGTACTGCATTCAAAGTGCTCACAGAACGTGTTTCTGGTCGCAGATTGAAAAGCTCATTTGGTGATGCGTTGATCTGGACCAAAATGGCCGTCAGCTTTGCCGAAGGGAAATGACTATATTGGTTGTCCGGAAGACGTGCACGAGTCTTTTCGACTGACCAGTAGAAACGCGTGACTGGCGCGCTGGTCGCGCGTCGTTTGAGTTTTCAATTTTCGCTACTCTAAGGATTTGTGCGATTCCTTTTTCGTCAGCAAACGCAGACATTTTTCTGCAGTCCCCTATGTTGCAGGCTGACAAATGAGGTGCCGTGGCCAGTAGTGTTTGCAGTTGTGCACGACAAAAAGTACCCAAGGGTACGTCCCCGAGTCCGACAACAATCAGGGGTTCGTGCACGCTTCTCGACAGGCATTCGCTCTAGATTCGTATATTTCCGTGACTGCGTGCGTAGTTCTTTCACCGTTGGTTCCTGGCACTTCCACGTATGATTTTCAACAATATGGGGTTCAAGTCTGACCTGTAGAAGCAAACGAACGTTATCGTTGATGCGCTTGCATGAGGAGTTGCTGTGTAGCAACAAAACAGTTCTAGATTTTGCGTCAACTCATGCACTGCCAGGCGGCTTTTCCATTTCAACATGCCTTTCCAACTCGAAGTGGGTAGGTGGTTGCAAGAGAAAAAAACGATTCATGAGACCCGCGGAGTCAGTGGAGGTACTTGCATGTATCAAATAGAGGCTAAGGTCCAACGAGTCGATTTTCCGAAAACGGCAGGACAAGCTGGGGGTGGAGCTGCTACCAGCGTGGTCGGCTGGTTGCCGGTGTACGAAGAAACTTTCTCCGTACGGACTGCTCCCCGTAATGCTAAGGTGGTCGAGACTCTCCCAGAACGCTGGAGAGATGTCGGTGATAAGTGTCAGAACACGTTTCGAAAGACACAGGCATCATACCTCAGGAACTGCTGTTACGCAATGTGATTCACACGATGATCGCACCGGGAGAAATCTGTTGGGGCAGCTGAAGCAAGAAATAGACTGAGGCAACAGTAACTACTGGGTGTAACAAGCACATTATTTAATGACTCAGGTGCGTTCGGCAGACATCACAACCTATCTGTCTATGGCTCGTGTGCGTTCGACAGACATCAAAATGATTGAGGATGATTGAGGCAGTCGGTTCGGCCGCAAGAATACAGGAGAGCCCGTTTCCAGCAGAAGGTGTTAAAAATGCACAAAACGGCTGGTGGAGCCTGGATCCGAGGGACATTTTAGTACCTCCTTTGCCTGGAAATCCTCGTGACCTGTGGCTTCAAATGCTTTGTTTCGTAAACGCTTCCGCGACCGAGGCAGATTAGAAGGCGTTTGAGCAAAGTGCCGCGTAGAAGGGGCACAGGGGAATACTTTTGCACATTATAGCGTCTGTTCGGTTCTGCGTGACCACTACCGACTGGTAGCATACACCAGTGCCGCCTGGAGAAGAAGCTGCGGAGCTAGCAGCCACCCGTTGAGTGAGATGCCATGAGTGTCCTAAACCACTGCACAGATACCGCTTTCGATCGCCAACGCTAGTTCGTGACAAGCCACGCAGAGATAATGAGCGAGGCTAGGAGGCATTAGCGGATCTTGGCTTCGTGGTGGCAGTGTAACGATCGCAGGGATCAGGTTGTGCGAAGCGAATATTCATGACAACACAGATAACGAGGAAGAACTGAATAGGAAACTACATTCGCGGCTGTGATTGAAAAACACAGACTCCGGGGGGAGCTGCTTGTGTTGGTGCCAGGGATTGCGGAGCGTGTACATAGCAAAAGGCTAACGAAACTTCTCGGGGCACAGCTCCTACGCGATCGCAGTGAAAATCAGCTGTTCTGTGAGCACAACAGGGTACGTGAGAGACTGCAAGGACGTGTTCTGGGAAGTAAAACATCGTAACCCGGCAGGCCCGGATGAAGCTGTCTACTGTCCTAGCCTGTTTCAAGTGAGGGCAGCCTTATATCCCGAGTTTCACCCTGGTAAACTGCCCGCACTCCGCGAATCTCGGACCACCTAGAGAGCGGTGAGTGAGGGGACAATACACTCTACGGAAGAATAGTCTCTCTGTAGTGCTGAACTGCTGCAGCATAACAATTCCAATATCCAAGCACGTCACGCTCGCTTCAATCGCCCTGCCGGGCTCTCCAGGCTGGCCTGTTCGGTTGACAATGAAGAGACGCGCTGTTTGTTATTAAGGATTGCTTTGTCCCTGTGCATCTAATGCAGCGACAGCGGCCCCCCTAGCCCCTATGACGAATCTGAAAACTACGAGCACAATCCGCTTACATCGGTGAAGGAGCGCAAGTCGAGCTTGAGTAGCGTACCCGCGCAAGCTTCTGCAAGAGCCATCTATAGTGTGTGCACCACTAGTTCCGCTTTATGGAGTCGAGAAAGTCATACAGTGCGTTGCGAATGTTCAAAACAGGAAGGGAAGGGCAAAAGTTCAAGGAACTGCCTTGCGTGAGAACTCACACGCATCCCTGTTTACATCAAAACATGTTGTGGCCAGCCAAGAGGCCACTGCAGTTAGATGTGGCCATGTATACATAACAAAGAAGGAAATGTGCGGGCTCTTTTCTAAGATGTCGACACTGGATATACAGCTGGTAAGTGTTACCACGTTTGCCGGATTAATGGACACGCGTACAAACGAGCCGAAAAAAGGAGACGGCGCACGGCCTCATCTAGTTTAAACAACTGCAGCAACGTAGAGCTGCGGCGATAGGCGTTCTTCGGCTCCGAAGGCGACCCAAAGGTTGCTGAGTCTGCTGGGCGTCTTGAATCGCACATGTGTGTCACACATTCTGAGAAGATAGCAGGCGAAGTGATCTCTGAATGCATCGTACTGCCGATTTGGATCTGACGCGTGTCAGCTTTCTTCAGAGAGAGAAACTGGACAACGTTTAAGAAAGGAGGGATCGTGAATCGGAGCGGCCTGCCGGACGCCGCCAGCGTTGCCCCAGCAATCGAAATTATAGGTCGGATGAAGAAATGAAGCACAGTGCAGGACTGCCCGATTGGGCTGCTCCTGCTGGTAAACCCGGCGCCATTATCAGGTCTGCGGGCGCAGGCAACGAAGAGGCGTCGACGTTTATTTCGTGTGTTTTTGGCTTGTGCAACGTCGTATCGCGGCAGGTGCTCTAAGCCATACCGACAGGATCCGTCGTTGGATTCCCGTGCTCCACCTCCTTGAGCAACAGTCGTGGCTATGGCACAGTGCACTTTGTCTTTGGGGCACGTTCAGCACAAGAGGCTGTAACAGTACTTTTTGAAACACTTGGTGGTCATCCTGCATAGCTGTCGAGACCGCATGTAACTAAGTTACAGCCATGTACTGCTGTCGTCTCATCCTTCTTCTCGAACGCTGCTGGTACGACAGCAGCGTTCCAAATGCTCTGCTGCAATCTGGCAGCGGAAAGCGGGTTCCAGAGTCCCTTTTGTGTATCTAGTTCTTTCGGATGAAATGCAATGTTGCGGCCGCTGCAGATCTCACCGGTTTTCAGTAGACCTCGGCGAGGATGACTTTTGTTGTCACGGGGGGACTAAGACAAGCAGTGAGAACTCCTGATTGTGAATCACAGTGAAGTACGCGATCTGGTGGGTCCTTTATTTGGTCAGTTCCGTAGCGTATGAAGTCTGGATTGTGCACGGCTGCGCGTCTTCTTAAGCCTTTCTTGCAGCGGAGACGCACGCCTTCAAAGTACGTCTGTGTGAGATTCACGAGGAAGCTGTTCCTTTCTTAATTCTTTGTTGAAACAGGGACGCTCTCTTTCAAAGTGCGTCAAAGTGCGTCTGTCTGAGACTCACGGGGAAGCTACTCCTTCCCTAATTCGTTCTTGTAGCAGGGACGCTCTCTTTCAAAGTGCGGCAAAGTGCGTCTGTGTAAAACTCATGAGGAAGCTACTTCTTCCACATCAGAGGGAATTGCGAGTAACAGTGTGAAGCGTGTGTAGGTCGAGGTGGGGGAACCCCACAGGGGTTGTGCCGCAGCTGGACCACTGGAAGAAAACACGAATGAGTGGTGTTGTAGAACAGCGAACTCCGTGCGGTAGGTGGAGAGACCGAATCCGGTGTGCTTGCTTCTAAGGCCCCATCGGCTAACATGTCGGGCGGCGGACGTGACGCATATTTGTATGAACAAATTGCTCGAAGCTCTGCAACGGAGGTGCACGGGCCGCCGCGCGTGAGGTGAGTGCGAAATCCACCGTACCGAGGAGCTCATTGCGCTCAGGCGTACTCCGTTGGAGGTTGCGCTCCGTCTTTCCTTGCACTGCGCTGATAACCTCAAGGAAAGCTGCAAGCGGGCGATCAACTGTACAACAAGAATATCGAGAGATGCAAATCGTGGCTCGTAGCACCTGGCTGTGACAGTGGATGTCAAATGTTACGCCGACGTGTAAGGACGCGCCACTGAGATGTGCGACCTGCGGGACGGTCAATGTGGAATGTCAACACCTGCAGACCGTAAGTACTCAAAAACATCCTGGACTTCACGCCTGTACGCTGCCGCGTGCCCGGATCTCAGGAGCAATTACAAAAATTGTGTGTGACACGGAAGTGCACGCTACGTGTGAGTGCCCAGTTGGTACTGCCGAACGGATGCGGAGTAACAGCTTCGCTGTTGAATCCTGGTACATATTGGGGGGTCGTTGCGCAGACGCATCGTTTCAGCTTGACTTGCTGTGCTATCTAACTTTCGCGTAGAATAGGTGACTGGGGAGCTTAGACTTCCAGTCGTCTCGACCTAGTTGGCTTGGTGAACTATCGATAACGTTTCTTAAATGCGGTCTGTGACGGTACATGTTCTACGTTCTGTTATGCGGTGATGGTTGCGGACAGAAGACGAGAGGGGAGCGTGTGTGACAAGGTCGTGGAAGCGTGCTCTGTACACTGCACACGAGCAATGATGCAGAACAACAAAATGAGACGGAAACGCTAGGGAGTAGGTCCCTCTAGCGCACGCCTTCTATGACGTGTGGCGAGGACCACAGTGCTGGGATATGTGTGTGGCGCCCCGCAGACAACGGACCAAACAATGCGCTGGATAGTTTCGTGAAGTGTACTCTATTCTAGGCTGTTCAGATCTTCTTCAGGTCAATAGAGGACATGCACGGCCTACAATGGGTGAGAAGTCCCATGCGTGTCTACGTCGTGTTCAACGTGCGTGTGTGGGCGCCGCTATTCAAAAAGGCCCTGCGTAGGGACCTGGGTGCCTTGTGTCACCGGTTGAATTCCCTGCTTCGTAGATGTCAAAATTACAACAAACCTGGCAAATGTATGCGACGCACTTGTCGCACTGTAGAGCATCACAGGGTGCTGCGGAGGCGAAGCGACTGAAACACGTGTGCTAACTTGTAGGTCCCACGTGGCCAGTCGGGAGGCAACCGTGAATTGCAAGGGGCGCGGAGACCTGGGGGACGTATTTACTTACGTGTTGTTGGGGTGCAGTCTCTACAGAATACTTGTAGCCTCCACAGTCCTCGCTACGCATATGCAGCGGCTGGAGTGGACGACATACGCGGGCCCACCGTTTTAGGAAATGTTTCGTACAAATTCGCTGCCGTCACTAGGCAAGTGATTTCCGCCCTGAAGGACAACGGACGTCCGGAATCAATTTATACCGTCCTACTGTAAACACATTTGAGATGCGGGCAGTGAGAAGTGGAATCCGCGCCTTCACGTGTGCTGCAATCGTCGATCGCGTACTCGTGGGAGGGAGACAAAGGCGTAGTTCTCAATAAGGATACGCTACACGTTGCGGCGTACAAGGGCGTCAATGTGGAGCTTCTGATTCTGCAGCAGGTACGTCACCGAAGGACAGTCCCAACTGTACGCCCACACGCTACGACGTAACGACCTCACGAAATTAAGACGGTTGTGAGTAACACAGGATTGCACCCGCATAAGCATGTACGACCTTTCGAAGTTGCGTGACTCCATGCGCAGATGCGCCACTTTAGCGTGGCTTGCTGTGTTGTGTTGGAAACGACACACATTAACTTGCGCAGAGGGGTGGTAACTCCGTTCGAGGTTGTGTTTGTCTAGTTGTTGAATCCAGCGGCCGCGACTCTTCTGCATACAGCGCTCTTGCAGTGTTGCAAGGACGGTCTTTCCTGACTTGGAGACTGATGCGTGCCCCGCTCTGTCAGGCCCTGAGCACACTTTTGTAGAAGTCACTCTCTGCGTGACCAGTGTCACCGTCGTCGTGTGGGATTCACAATCCCGTCAAAAGGCTAGTCGTTTATTAAGGTGAGAACTACGAAGAGAAGTTCAAGAAATGGTACCTTCTGCGTGAGCTCAGAAGCGTTTGCTTTTGTGGTGTTAGTACGGTCACCTGCGAAGCTGTTGCGCCTGCGGGCAGGCACTTAGGTTTCCAACGAATGAATGAGTCAGGCGACTACCGTCTGCAGTACTGGCGCCCGACCATTGAGCCGGTGAGTGACATTTTCGTTGCTTCCGTGTCAGACAAGAGGCAAACTGAACCGACAGGATGGCAGCAGGCTTATATAGCCAAGACGACGGTAGAGTCAAATTTTTATTCCCGCTGGGCGCTTTAAAACAGAAATGATCATCACATTTTCCAGAGGAAAGCACCCATCACAAATAACGTGACTGTCTTTTAGCAGTAACATAGTAGTGAGACGCTCTTGCAGGCTGTGGCAATTCTCTAAGAGCCACAACAAACAATGGAGTCGACGTGCAATACACCCGTTGGAATGTGATAGGATTGCTACACGCATGATAGTGGTATGTTGGACGTGGCTACCAGGCGAAGTGCAGGACTGTCAAATGGGATGCCTGTTTACATCCCGCAGTGCGACAGTACCTACGCATGTAAGCAGGCAAGGAGGACGTAAGATCCACGCTGTGCCTTCGAAGTGTACCGGCAAGCGTATCACTCCTTCGCGACTCTCTCCCTACGCTAAATGCGTCTTGCATCACACACACCACGGTGATGGGCGTAGGAGGCGCAAAGGCAGAGAGGATGGCGAGCCCCGTAGACTTCCAGTGCGCATGGTAAATGGTAGTCGTCACGCTGCACTAATGCAAACGGACATCGAGGTTAGGGAAGCTCTATACACGACTCGTTCGGGCCGACATGCACACGCATAGAATCATATTCACAAGGATGCCCTGCACTGTGGGCACAGTCAAGAGTGTGGCAAAGAGGCGCTCTACAAGTGCAGGAATGACGCACGGAGAAGTACAGGCGTTTGCAGACTTTCAGTGTCCGGGTGGGCGGGTGTGAAGATGCCGGAACTTGTAACAAAATACAAACGCACCCCACCCACACCTTATTCTCGTGGTGTTGCCGTCAGCCGTTACGTCAACCGGCTTAACGCGAACTTATCTCTCACCAGCATGTTGTCCTGTAGGTGCAGCCCCTTCACCCTGAATACGCTTTTAACTGTAGTAGTCGGCGGGAAAACCTTCGGAAGCACGCGCAGAACCTCGCAGCGAACGAACCGTGTGTTCGCGAGAGTGTCTGTCGATATGGGAGAAACCACGCCGCCACACATGTGGAGACGCTGGCTGCTGTACACAACAGGGCACTGAGCCGTTGATACAAGAGAAGCTCCGTCGAGGTGGGAGAAACCAGTCGGCTACATGTGTGGGAGCACCGACTGCTGCCTTCAGGAGGGTCCTGAACTTTATACGGAGATGGCGTTCTGTTCCAGAGATACGCGTCCCCTGCCGTCTCGCGTTCTACCCCCTGAATACAGGCAAATGCAAGACGACTTCTGCGCCTGCAGGTATACGCCCTAGAATGTTCTGCGTCCGTGCACACGTGGGAATCGAAAAAAGTATGAAGCACCATTTGAGCGGTGGAGCTATTACGATAACAGCGTTTGCGGGCAGCTGTACGTAAAAGGCAGTGCGCTTTTTCAAAATCTTTAGCGACTCGCTCATCATCTAAATCGAACGGCCACCCGCAACGGGACGTACAGCGTCATTGGCATGCAACTCGTTCCCCTCTCAAAGTGAAGTGTGCTGGAGCTGTATAGGCTTCTCTTCACAGAGAGAGATGTACACACACCTGCGCTTACGTCTGTGTGCATACACACACACCTGGGAAGAGGTATACACTTAGGAAGTGTGATACACGAAGTGAAAACGTCCATTCCGCGACTAAGATATACACACCTGCACTCGGTAAACAAACTCTACGTGATAACCCTCACTGAACCTTGATGCAGCAGAAGAACCGCCTCATTTTACACACAACTACCTGTGAGAGACTAGGAGGGAGAGACCGCGAGACTCTTACAATCACGAAGACGAGCAAACATACGTTAGCGAGCGAGAGAAACAGACAGGGAGGAAGACGAATACGCAGGGAGCCCTCCTGCACAGAAAAGGCTCTTGTAGTGTGTGTGTGTGTGTGTGTGTGTGTATGTGTGTGTGTGTGTACCTGTTTGTGCAATCGGGCGTGCAAACATGTGCCGTAGTCTACAATTCAGCACCACCTACATAGGGAAGAATATATTCACAATTTGAGTGTAATTCATGTTTACAAGATTTCGCAGATGCATCTGCTTATAGACCGCCGTGCACAGGAACAATCACCGAAAGCAATGAAGCGTACCTGCACTAAATTGCGCAGTCCAGGAGATGGACGTGGATCTATACAGAGGTGCGTGGAACTTTCCACACGTCTCTTTCACATGTATACGAAAGCCGCCGCATAGACTTATAACGTGTGGCACACACACACATATGTGTGCCGTGTACTAGCTAGACGCCAGGACACAGTTGTGTACATGCGTGTCCTACCTTGGACTCTGTACCTTGCTCTTTATGATCGGCAGCCGCTTCGATAGCACCGTCGAGATTGCCCCCGGCTTCTATTCCATCCGAGTAAGCTGCGCTTTGCGGTGATAGTTTTGAGGCTACGCCTCCCCGGCACTCACAAGTAGCCCCGGGCAGAACGTCGTGAACCTGAAGAGACACGCATAGACGCACGAGTGCAAATAAAGGGAAAGAGAGCGCTAGACGGAGAGAAAAAGGGAGGGACACATATAAAATTTTTGTGTATAGAACCACGGCGAGCTTCACACACGTAGAGACAGAGATACGGAGGCGTTTATATACAGGTCAACATAGAGGTAGAGAGCGAGGAAGACTTACGAAACGAGGGAGACAGGTACGCTCTTTCGGAAACAGTTAAACGGCCGCCGCCCGCGAGATTCTGCGCACAAGTACAAACATTGCTTTGCACGTGCAGTCGCGTAATAGATGGAGAACAAATCAATGAGGGAGACACGAACATCGGGAAATAGGTACAAGCGGGGACGAGTGAAAACGTAGACGATGCGGGCACGTACAACGCCTTCATGGACGTGACGTTTACACACATGTACACGTGTGGCTGTGCATATATATATGTATATATATATATAGATAGATAGATATTCGTGTATACAGACAGCTTTACGCGGACCTGCTCGATACGGCTACGCGAATACGGTAAGGCTTTTCGAAAGCAAAAGTCGACGTCAGTCCCTCGTAGGCCCGTCACATTCGCACTCGTGAAACTTATCCTGTAAAAGTTATATCTCAAGGTATCCGAAGCCCGAGAAATTCCTCAGGGGACGCACGAAAACCCTGACGCTGGTGCCGTGACACAAAAAACGAGTGGAGGGGCGCTTTGAAATACTTGGACAAGTGGCAGCCCTGCTTAAGCGGCAAGCATTCAAGTCACTCGTCTTCCCGTGGAAGTGCCAGTATACAGCTACAAGCATGTACACACGCACACACACCCGGAAAAATTATAGCTGCAGACGCAGCAGAGTGTGGGGCCGTGAGGTCGAGCAGAAGGGAAGAATGGCGCAGAAACAAAAACACATGAAAATGCAAAATAGAGATAATTTTCTCCTCCTTGTGCACTGGTCGGTGTTCACAGACGTCGAACGCCACGTATAGGCGCGGAAGAAAGAGGGACTCTGATGCGGCTGGACAAATGAACTGCAGCACGTCTCCAGGTTCGCCACGAAAAAACAGAAACAGTTACGATTGGTGATGTCTTCACAGCGACGCAGGATTCCCCATGACGCACGCCGTGCCAAGGTATCTTGATACAAATGCACATATATATATATATACATACGTAAGGACTCATGGGGGGAAAGTCACGTAGGCACAAAGGACATACAAAAATAAAAAAGAGAAGAGAAATCAATGATAAAGACTTTTGCGAAAACATTTTTGTGCCGAACGAGTATGCGTAAGGACAGAAGAACAACTACATGAGAAATGTGAAAGTAAGGAGTGACCAAAATTCAGAATCGTGGAGACTGTGTAAACCACAGAGGTGTGCGGCAGACATAAAACACTTGTACGTTAAAGTGTCTGACAAAACTGGAGCGCACGCTGAATACGTTTTCCTATGTCATCCACGCTCACGTACACAGTATGTTCATGTACAAAAGTACATGTACACACAACTACAGGCATCTCCAGGAAGCTACGCTCTGCACATAAAAATGCATCTACTGTCAGCGCCCACTTATTAAGAGGCACGGGACATATCTGTATCTACGTATCTGTACGTCAGATGCAGAAGCTAAATGCACGCAGCTGTGTATGCATTCATACATATATGTTACATACGTATATACACGCAGACACACGGAAATTGACAACCATTCGTGTGTGAGAATAAAAGGGCATTTGGAAACGCAGAAGGGAGTAAGATATTACTGGAGCAATTCTCGTATAAGAAAGCGACTTCAAACGGAGACCCGGTCGGAGAACGTTCGGGTGGAAAAGAGGAATCCAAAGAGTGTCTTGTCTTGACACAAACTCTTTTCTGAGGGAGAGAAGAGAGAGAAACAGGGGACACGTTGCACTTCTTGCCCACGGAGGGCCCCATATGTACGTATATATGTGTATGTTCTCCCCTTACTCCCACTTGATGCTACGCGTAGAAATGTATACATATATATATATATATATATATGTCCCCTACTCCTAGTGGATGCTACGCCTACAAATATACACGTGCACATACATCTATATACACTCATGTATAATACGTACGCACAAGCATACACAGTTTTACAATTTTCAAGATCGTTCTTCTATATCTATGCTGTGCATCCACCTCCCACACAGCAGCACCGCACCCTCCTACTGACAAAAACCATACCTTCACGTAAATCGACGCGAGATCATAAATCTCTTCGAGTGTAATGCGCCGAACTACTGCTTTCCCCGCGTGTACATGCCCACATGCGTATATATACACAAACATATATCTGTATAATTACCCATAGTTATACACGTGTGCCTACTTATGTATACGTGCATTTGGTCGTGTGTAAGCCTACGTATACGCACATATATATAGATGTATACATGCGGACACAAGGAAATTGACAACCATTCGTGTGTGAGAATAAAAGGGCATCTGAAGATGCAGAAGGGAGTAAGATATTACAAGGGCAATTCTCGTATAAGAGAGCGATGTCAAACGGAGACCCGGTCGGAGAACGACCGCCAGTATAATATATATATATATATGTGTATCTCCCTGTATCCCCACATGTTACACGTATCACATACACACATATATATTTACATATATATATATATACAGACATATGTGTACACACGTGTACACGGATATCAATCCGGAGGTCCGTAAGATATCGTGCATATGCATATGAGTTCGACCGCATGCCACAAACGGGCGAGTTTTTTCATTCCTGCAACCAGTCGATTCCTCTTCTCTGCAGAAGTCCCACTACAACCAGGCATTTATATAGATATATATACATGTGTATACCTCTACTAATGTCACATTATGACTGCGCATTTCTCTCTCTCTCCCTATATATATAAATATAAACCTATACAGAAGTCACATTACAACCATGCATGTATATACATTTATACACCTCTGCACAAGCCACATAACACGCACTCATTTATATATATATATATATGTGCGCCTACAGACGTCACACTACAATGACGCATTTACACATACGTATATTCATATATATGTATGTACACACCTCTAACGAGGTCATGTTTTCACGCATGCACGTATGCATACACGTATATATGTTTGTATACTTTTGGTATACATACGTACACTTCTACAGAAGTCACGCTACAAGCACGGATTTCTGACTATTTGTACATAGAGAGAGACACGGAGAGAGAGACATGCACGCAGGAGAAAAGCAATCAATTCCTGAATCTTAGATTAAATACGTGAATTACAAATGACGAGCAGGCAGACCAGAAGGTGTACACGTGTGGCTTTCCTTCCTTGATACAGCTCTCTCCTTACATAAATCCAAGTAAACATTCAGCGGAAGGCACAGCAGCAGGCAGCCACAACAGTGGTGAGCTGGGCACAGAAATATACATGCACGGGTCTTTCGGTAGATTCACACATACGTGTGTACAGGTAGACAGAGACGATGGCTGCAGACGCTGTAGGAACGCCGCGATAGGCGGTGATGACGAAAACCTGAGTGGCGCGCGCGGAAAAGCCACACTCGCCGTAGACGTACCCCCTGCACCCTCCCTGTTTGTGCATCCGAGCAGAAACGGAATGCAGCAGCATCTGCTGTTACAAATCTGCTCTTTTGTTTGTTCGCTGAAAACCTTTTTTATTCAAAGTGCCAGTCACTCGTTCTTCCAACTTTCTTCTTTCTCCGCCTTGTGGCCTTTCTGTCTTTCTCTCGTGTTTCTTGTCTGCTCTACTTACCCTCAGGGAAGTGTGCGTTTCTCTGAGAGACCGCACTCTCTGCCATTTTCTCTTTCTGCAGTTCTTCTTCTGCATTTGCACCTGCGCGTCCTTCTTCCCTCTGCTTCTCTGCTACGTTCTCTCCCTCCGCTCCAGCGAGCAGCAAGCGAGCGGCGAGGCGCGTCTGCTGTGAGGCATGCTGCAGGGCCATTTGCAACTTCGCAGAAGTACCGCTTACCCCAATCGGACACCGCAAATCGATCTTGCAGTGGACCTCAAGCACTCACACTTGTGCCGCAAGGGACGTGAAGGAAAAACGGGAGAGGAAAAGAACAACACTCTCGAAAAACCGAATGAACGAAAACGTTTCACAGTGAAACCCGCCTCGTTCACATTCGACACACATATGTTCACATGCAAACGTAAATAGAAACGCACTTATACACAAACATGTAAACAAGTGTATGGTTGTGTATATGTGTAGGCATATACAAGTGTATATATATACACGTGCATAGACACAGATGAAATTTAGGTAACTTATAGATGCGTATACATTACACACAAATCTACACGAACTCTCTTTGAGTACGTGGACACACACACGGAGACGGATACTTCTGGTGATGCGACTCTGTAGAGGAAATCTATTTACAGATGTATGTAGATTTCAGTACGGTTTATCGGCCCTCGGGGCGTCCATGTCTTCCGCATACGTCTGCACAGATTCGTACGACTCAAGTAGTGAGGAAAGCTGTAGAGAAGAGGAGAGAAGAAGTGAACAGAAGCCACCGCTGGTCCTTCGTCGCTGCTGTCGCCATGCTCAGAGTTCGAAGTTTTCGCTGCAGAGTGCACGCCAACCAGCAACCAACCCTTCCGCTGGGGTGCTCTAGTTCTACGAGTCCGTTAGAAATTCCCGGTGCAGGGAGAAGCCTAAGAACACTTCGACCGGAGACTGGTTCCACACGGAAGAATAGACTAAAAAAAGCACCGAAAAATGCGAGCCCCTTCGTACACCGGGATGCACAGAGAGGAAAAGGAGGAGACACAGAGAGCAGAGAATGGGAAGCAGAGACAAAGGGGAGGAAGAAGGATCCCGCACGCTGACGACGCATAATTTATTCAGACGTGCAGATGCAAACACAAACGCGCATGCACAGGTAGATGCGGACATACGTGTATATATGTGTGTGTATATATGTATATATGTTGTCTATGTCCCTCTTTCTGAGACGCACCGGTAGAGAACTGCTTCTGTGATTAGATACCAAGAAATGCAAGTGTCTGAGGCAATACTCCCCTCTTCGCTCCCTTTCTTTTATCGTTCTTCTCTGCTTCACCTTCTCCTTCCTTCTCTTCCCCGTGGCCCTCTTTTCCTTCCTTTCTCTTCTGTCTTTCTGTTTCCGTTCAATTCTTCCTACCACCCCTTTTCCTTCTTCCTCCCCAACTTTTCTTCTTCAATCCTTAGTTGTCTTTTCCTCCTTTTTTCCCTCTTCGCGTTTGTGTCCTTTTCCTTTTCCGTCATTCTCCTCCCTTCTCCTCCATTTCCTCTTTGCCTTCCCTCCCGTTTCTTTTTCCTCCCTTTTCTGACGCCTGGATCTTCTTTTTTTCCTCTTTCTTGTCTCCTTTTCCCTCCCCCTTCTTTCTTTGTCCTTCTTTTCTTCCTCTCCCGCTCATCTGTTTCGTTTCTTTCTCTTCCGTGTGTCTCTTTCTTTCCAACTCGTTCTTCCTCCGCTTCCTAAGCAGAGACTCACTGATCTCGAAGAGGTCGCGAGGGAGCTGCGCTGCGCGTTTGAACGAAGATGTTTAAGAAACGAAGTCTTCGCTACCTGCGAGCAGACGCAGCAGATTGTTACCAGTGCAGCAGTTGCACTTTTGCGATGTTGATTTGGACAAAATCAAGAGAAAAGGCAAACCGCCTTCGGCTTCTAAACCTGCCTGTTTCTGTAGTGCTTCGAAGAAACAAAGATAAAAGTACAAAGTGCAAATTTCATGTTGAGAACCCTATTTCCTGCAGTTTCGAGTGATTGCTTCACCGGTGAAAAAGGACACAAAACAAAGCCATTTGATGTCTACAAGCGTCCCCAGGCAGGAAAACTGCTGGCAAGGTTTTGTACACGAGGGCACGAAGGCGTAGTTCCCAAACACCACACAGGTGAGTACGCTCCCATGATGAACGGCGTCTCACCCGTTTAAAATAGCCATTCCAATCTGCACCACCTCCGCACATCGACAGCAGATATTTCTCGTTTTTGGAAGTATCCGTGCTTGACAACTGTACGAAGAAAACCTGCGAGACCCAGGGCAGTAATCCACGAAGTCACCTGGAGGCAGGCCGTCTGCTTTCTGTTTTGGTGTGTCTAAACGTGTTAACAGCCCCAGTCGACCCGAAATATATTGACATCTGAGAAAGTAAAATACAGCAGAGGCTTGTGCTTTAGGGCTTCCCTACGGAGATGCAGTCGCACCAGCAGGATGAATTATGGTAGGAAGCACTGTCGCTTTCGTTTGCTTTACCGACAGCTTCTTGGCTCTGTACTTCCTAAGGGAACGCTCTTGCTTGCTTGCGTTGAATGTAGAAGACAAAGGTAGGAGCTCATCGTAACCACTTCCCGTTTCCTCTAGTTCGTATTCCAGAACAGACACACCGCAAGGAGCTGGTGCATCCCAACTTTTCCAGGCGCGCACTCTGCAGGTGTACGGCTGCTTCATTACCTCCCTAGTGCGTGATGGCGCCACGTCCGTGCTTGGGGAGTTGCACACACAGGCCGTTGGTGCTGGGTTTTTCCTGCAAGCAAGGCCCCAAAAGCACTTTTTCGTCGAACGAAGACAGGACGGCAACGGCTTATCGGCGACTTTGTGTTTCGTGCCCTGCATGCTGTAGACTTCAATCCAGGTGTTTTGCCGATGTGGCCAGGCCGGTGCACCAGATGCACCAGCAGCAGACAGGAGCATTGAAGAGCAAGCTCCACATGCTCTGGACCACCTTCTGTGATGCAGGCGAGATGATTCAGTGAACTCACAATTGCGCCTGTAAACTGTCCATGCAACGGACGAAAAGTGAGCACACGACAAAAAATGTGCGACTGTTTTACACCAGGAACGTTTTTATCATAGTGACGTTTACGATATACATAGCACATCGTAATTGAGCACAAACTGAACTGTCTTACTTCCCCCAACAGAAGCCGCTGCACGTTCGGCCCAACGTAAACCCCTCCAAGATTTTTCGCTGCCTTTATGAAATATGGCAGATCCGCCTCCCAGTTTCAGGTGCGCTACAGTCGAGCTGCTATGCAGGTAGGTTACCTGTAGCCAAGGTCAAAGTGTATTCACAGCAGACGACTACACTGCGTCCTCGCTGTTCTGCATTTGCACGTCGCACGGTCCAAATATCCCTGATAAAGAAAGCTACGGCTAAATACTTACTCCCAGTGACATGTGTGCAAGTGCCCTGCACTCTGGCGCTTGTACTGCGCTGCACTCGTTGAGGGGTCGTGACATGTAGGGCTCTCCGAAGTGTTAGATATGTCTATGGATCCGCACTGCACCTGTTCATTTGTCATGCGTGTCCAAAGATGAGTTCCTGGAACCCAGTATAAAGCACTATTCGTTGAGGACGTTCATCAAAATTCTTTTCTGATCATAACGGGCAGAGCCGGTGTGGCTCCGCTGTGTCCAAAATCAAAATCTCTGCACGATGAGCTGTGTAGTAGAATGGTGTCGTTACGGACTGCAAACGCACGTAAGTGACGACAGAAGCATAACACCACGCAATTTTAGCGATATGGAGTTCCACGAGTGTGAGGAGAGTTTAGCGGAAAAAAGGTCATTTACGACACACCACCATACGTGAGGCTAGCTGCCTGTAGTGGTTACACTATAGCCGGCCACTTTTTCCAGGGGCTGCTGTAAATGTTCTATCACTACGGAGTAGGGCAGCGACCTTGCTTCACTAAAAGTATTTCAGAAATTCGCCTTTGCTAGCGGAAGGAGTTTCACGTCAAAACACACTTGCACGCCCGCGACGCTGCTCATAAGCACAGTTTTCTCCCAACACCAGCGCAAAACCCTTTGCGGTCCGTCGAATTGCATTGCAAAAGTCATATTGCGCATACTCTTTTTTCCCTTCAAATTGGCTAGGATGATTCCACATAAGCTGTACTGATCAGTTCGGCGGGTGTATACACCAGTGCTGCTTTCACAGATCCCTATTTGACACAAAGAGGACAGCAAAACGTGAATCCACGCCTTCTACGTCACCAGTTCAAAAGCAGAACACCACGTTCGTGTCTTCGTCGCCCTTCAGATGTTGTGCTGGTTCTGGCACGTACGCTCTCTGGTACACAATTCAGGAGAAGCGTGCCGTTCTTTTCTCCTTCGCAGCTGAAGCAGCATCTCGTATGGCCTGACCGGTTTCCTTCACCCATTCACCAACAGCTGAACCCAAACCTGCCCCGTCTCCTAAGCAGCAGCAGCAGTCGGACGCCTTGCTATTCCAGTTGCTGTACTCGCAGCATCTCTAATCTTCTCTCCAGCTGTGGATCCATAACCGTTTACGGTATGAACCATAGGGGCATCGGCTGCTTTGCCCCTTTCCGCCGCTTCGGCAGCGTAACCCAGCCCATTTCCGCATGACGCACTAAGGCTGTCACCTGTAGCACTTTCTTCGGCATGAATGTTTTTTTTGGTACGACTCCTGCAGAGAGACATTCGCCTTCCATCTTATAGACAGCGTGAGACGTTATCGAGGTTTCTTGAAGACGACGTGCAAAGAGTACTACGGGTACACGACGAAGGAGATAATTTCAAAAGGAAGTGAGTACAAGGCATGGAATATAAACCACCGGTGTTCCACACAGAGGAGGCAAGGAAAACTAGACCATCAAGGGAGCAACCGAAACACCCAGTGATTGATTTGTCCGGCAGTCTTGGTTGGTGGTTGGTATCGTACGGCGCAGGGTCGCGGTGACAAAAACAACTCTGCGTGCTCCCAAATAGTGTAAAGAAACAACGTGGCAGCTCGAAAAACCGGCAAGAGAATGTGGCACGGTGAATCAGACCGTCACCACTGATGTCAACTTGGTGACACTATCCACAACCCGTGCGTAGCTCAAGAAGCGTGCGTCAACGGGGCTTTTGAGTGAAACATTTCATGGTGTTGCCGATGGCACCGGGCCCCGTTGGAAGAGCTCATGTGATAAAGTCTGAGGATACACTTGTGTCGAGATATTGGAGAAACGTGGGATCGCGGGAGGTCCCCGCGAAGGAGCCTGATACTAAACTTGGAGCACGAGCAGGTTGCCCAGTCCGCCTTTGTCGCAGAAAAAAGCTGAAGTATATATCACAAGCCTGATTCCATATGAAGTCCTGTTGTTCCCTGGAACGTTCCCTTTACCGTAAGAATGGGCTTTCCCATAAAATTTGGCCGCAGGAGTAGGAAGCGTGCGCGCGCGAGCATTCCTGTGTAATCTGTTGCCGCCGTACCACCTGCTACCATCAAAATACGTCGGACAACCCTGAAGCTGCAGGCATCTCAAAGGCGAGGGAATGGTCTACACATTTCAGTAGGAAGTTACGTGAAATACACAAGACAGTACCTTTCCCGTATAGAGTGTGCCACCTTGTTGATCCGAGCAAAGCTTGAACAGCCCTGCGATCGTTTGGGATGTGAAGGGAGTCACACTTGTGGCCTCCTTCATCAGTCTAGTACGTTGAGTGTCCTCAGTAACGATAGGTTGCGCTGAACGCTGTGGTGCTTTCACCGATAAGAACATTTTTCACGTTGACAAAAAAGGAGGGCAAGTAGGGGATACGATGAGGCACCGTCTGCAGTGATGGAGTTAGATGCTTCTGCCTCCCCCATATCAGCTACTCGTTTCTGTACAGAGGAGAAGCGATCAGGCTTACCATCTGAAGCCCTCTCATGCATCGGCAGTATGACAGGAGAGCTCACCGCCGCAGTGTATCTGGGATGCAGTAGGCGCGTACAAGGCTGATGAAGGAGGCCACAAGTGCGACTCCGTTCACACCCAAAACGATCGCAAAGCTCTTCAAGCTTCGCTGGAATCAACAAGGTGGCACACTCTATAGAGGAAAGGTACTCTCTTGTATATTTCAGGTAGCTTCCTACTGGAAAGCATAAACGATTCCTCCATCTTTGAGATGCCTGCAGCAATAGACCACTTGCTGTAATTCTGCACCTGCCGACGTCTGAACGCAAGCTACGACTGCGGAGACTCGTCTGAATGCATTTTGGGAAGGCAGTAAGGTTTGTGGCGGCAGGTAATCCGGTGGTGTGGGGGGCCCGACAAGCGCACAATTTGTGGCACTTTGAAGAAGTGTGAAACGGAGTTACGTGACAAATTCGAGAGCTCGGGCCGGTAGCACAACTTTGGCACATGCCTCCTGGGAACGCCTCAGTAATCATAATAGTAGTGGTGCAACGCAGTTCTGTCGTTGTATAGGAATGTGACAACTCCTTCGTTTTGCACGCACACCTCGGACTTTGGTGGCTGTGCCTCGCTCCATACGTTCTAAGGCGTCTTTCTACGAAGAGACACAATCGCTTTCTACGTTGCGACACATACGGTGGAAAAACCGCGACGCAACTCTGGGTCGTTCCGACGAGGTAATACTTCGCACCCAACAGCTCCCACTATCTAGATCATCTGAGCACTGCTCTCCGGACATCCGGTCACACAAAAAGTGTAGCGAGCTCAAGAGCAGATGCAATCGTGCACCGCTTTCCCTGTAAAGTCCTTTCTTCAGTTGCAACACAGTGTTTCGGACGCTTCTAATTTGTCTTCAGGTTCAGAACTGCTGTACGCAGGACCACAGACAATATATTCTGTGCCAGTAGACAATTTAATAGATGTAAAGGCGCTACTTCAACTATGAGGAAGGGCCGAATTCAACGACAATCGCAGTGTGTTGTACTGTGCGGGATCCAAATGAACGGTGTAAGCCGCATCATTACATTCGCACCGCACCGATGAGCCGCTTTCGATGTTCCGTAGCCAGGTGAGGCAGAGTCACTGCGGAAAGGCGAGTTTCTGATTTGGGTCACATCATTAACTTCCATATCTGCCGAAACATAATCATAGACCTTTCGAATGTGTCATTCCACTAACATTTGACCCTTGGGCCCTGCAACTGAAACCAACATGTATCGCCACTGGTGTAAGACCCCCTTTTTTTGATAACGGCGTTGGAAGTGCTGTTTCATTTTGTCGAAGAAAATGTGGTGTCTCTGGTAAGAACGCGACAACTCACGTATATATTCACGACGCGTCCATATAACGTATGTACACCGTCGAGTACCCTTGCTGGTGCTTCACATACACCACATTCTCAACAAAATCTCTCGAGCTTGCCGGCTGTTACAGATTACAGGAAGTCCCCAGGTTACACAGTTTTCAGCGGAGCACACCGTCTTCAGGCTGGCGAGAGAAAAAGCCCACCAGTCTGCGATTCAATCGCTTGCGAGAAGTAAGTAGAGAACGGGTGATTGCAGCAAGACCGACAGATCCCCTTTTGGCTACACGCTCCGTCAGTCGGTTCGCCCTTCTCCACTTAGATAAAGCTCTCTGATTCATACTCGTGTGCGGGGCTGCCGAGTGAACCAGAATTTTATAGTCGTAGACTACAGGATCCCCGCAGGAGAGTTTGAAAAGGGACCTACGCCGTACGGAAGTAGACAGCCGCCCAAAGACGAAAGGCAGGAGTACTTTTATCTCATTGCGTTGAAAAGCTACCTAGCGGACGACCATCCAAAAAGCCGGGGCCACGGCAGCACACTCTTCGTTGTGCGGGAGTTCCGAAAATCAAAAAAGCCGAGGCCACCGCAACACACTCTTCGTTGTGAGGGAGCTCCAAAGGAGGCTGGACGGCTTACAGCCTCAATAGATACCCTGTATTGCGCCTGACATCTTGCCGCACCCTGTAGTGGTGTTCTTTTCATGGACAAACATTCAACCTTACAGAGTGGGAGTAATGTGTCTCAGTGGCGCTCCCGGCGATGTGGTGGCTAACGAATACGACAGAATACACGACACTGGAAACATAAGGAAGAAGAAGCACGTAAAAAAAGACATGGATAGATTGGATGGCTGAGGTCGAAAAGGACGTGTCCACAGGACGTGTCCACCTAAGTAATTAACGTAGGCAAGCTAGGGGGCTCAATGGGGGCACGAAGATTGTGTCCGACGTCACGGTACACAGTGGAAACAGGACTTCGTCCACCGTACGTGTTACAGAGTCTCTCTTGGCGCCTCGGAAGAAGCCGTAACTGAAAATGATGCGCCCGTAGAAGCAACCGAGCGGACGAACGCTTGAGCGTGACTGCGTTGGTTCAGAATTTCTTTTACGAAGATTGTCACTACGTGCTGTGAAAAATGAATGTGCTACTACTCCTGAGGCAAAAAGGAAACTGTACCAGTTATTGTTGTGCATTGCCAGCGACTTTTCAACCATGACGTCATACTTCCAGCGCCTTGACGCTAACTCTCCTCACTCAGAGGAAGGCAACAACATTATCACCGTGACATGTGGGGCACGTAAAAAGAAGTGTCACTAATATCTGGAGACTGCTGCATGTCCCTATGGGACAGTGAAGCAGCGCGTCTCTGGTGAAAGTAGTGTTACCAATTGTTCCCTCCGACCTCCACGCGCCTCTCCCATACTTCACCCCGTTCGTCTCTTCCGAAGGAGGCCACATTTCGCTGTCACACAGTAGGCCCTCCAACCGCGAAACCACGCACGTATCCGGCCGAATGGGTTCCGTCCGTACTAACCGCTGTAGCAAATGCACCGTCGCAGTCACACGATGACTTCCTCGTAATAATTTCCACACCGGAAGTATGGAGGTTGCACCGCTTGTCGTGAAATAGAGTCACAAAAGAACTCATTCACGAGATTGTCTTTTCATCCACTACTTCGCTCTCTAGGAGTTGTGCAGCACACATGTGGCTGCTGCTGAACTCAGTTGGCGTGGCCAAAGCAGATAAACTGCAGCTGTGAACGCCGTGTGCGCGTGCGCTTGACGATCGCGACGCCCACGCCAAGCCCTTTTCACGGCGAGTACAAACGGTGACCTACACCCTGAGAACGGGCTCTGCCTATAACCTTGTGTCCTGACACCCGTAGTTTTGGACCGTTTATACCGTGTTTGATGGGGCGTGTCAAGTGCAAAGGAACGCAAAGTTTATATAACGGAATACTGACTCGACAAAGACGCAGTAGACTGCCACATGGCTACAAGTGTTGCAGGAGCCTGCTGTGTTCTAGCTGTAGACGTGTCGACACACACGTCATTATTTTTTGTAGTGGGGAAGCGGCTGTAAGTGTTTCCAGATGGCGTCGTGTTCTCTGCCACACAACGGCGCGACAGAAGGAAGCAAAGAATGTTTTGAATACAGAATTGTTAAACATATATGCGGGCCTATACGCGAGTAACAACGTGCCGCTCCTGGTGGAATCGATGCTGTGTCATGTTTTGATACACGTAGAGGTAGACATGCGGGCAGCGTTGCAAATACAAGTAGAGAGCACCTACCGTACAGCACAACTGGGGGTGTCCTTGGTATAGAGCAATGAGAAATACATTTAGGAAGAAACAGCGTAGGAAGGCAGAAACTCATTGAGGCATCACAAGGCGCGCGTATTTGCAATGATTGGATGCGAGTCAGGTGCACTCTTGACATAGAAAAGACGGCAAAAACCTGCTGCAGTGCCGGCTGCACACATTAAAAGGAAACAAATATCTCAGGTTTGCCTTCTGCAGTCGTGTTCGTAACACGTCAAAACAGCCATGCGGGGGCAAACATCACGCGAATTCTGTGTATGGTCGAATTATGGTATCCTTACGAAGAGATCCGGCATACTAAAAAGTGGTGTGGATACGCGTCTATTTCTGTAAGCTGTAAATTTCTGAACTGCTCTTGTATCGGCTGCCGCCTTCTGACATCAACGCTGCAAATATTTCTCTCATCGCTTTCGAAATTACAACTCGACTGGGTGTGACGGTGATACAACATGCCAGTGCGCGCTAAGAGACTTACAGTATTCACCCGTAAAAGGAGAAAGTGCCAGGGAGTCTAATACTCTGTGCCAGTAAAGATTCAGAAAGATTGAGAGTGAGTGTACCGTGCAGGCGACTCTTTGCAGGGTCGAATCGCGTGGAGCTGGTCTTTATTCCCCTTCAGCTTACAATGCATGCAGTGTTTATTATTAAATCGCAGCTAAGTCGTAGGTTAGACGTCGTTCAACCACCGGCAGTTGAGGAAGTCACTTTTTTTTCGTAAATGTATAGAGTAGTATAGAGAGCTACACTGTTAACCGCTGGAGTCGCAACGAGGCTTACGTGCTCGGAATGCTGTGAATAGAGTACACAACAATGGCACACCACTTCACCCCTTTACGTACGCAGACGTTCGCTCACTGTGGCAGCGCAGCACCAACTGCCCCCAGCACCACTCCAGAAAAAGAATATCGCAGATAGTAGCCTACCAGAAGAAAGATATCCATTACGTGGAACCTGAGCGCTACAGCACAGCAGTCAGCGTGAATTTCCCTTTTGCATTCCTCTGCTTGTTTAGGGGGACGCTCCGTCATTTGCTAAAGCATGTGGGGCGTTCATAAATAACGCAGGTGGCGGTGCATTATCACCATATGCTTCTTGCGTGGCGTACCTTCATGTATGGCTATTTTCAACGATGGTGTTATACCGGTATTGGCCAACGTCTGCTTGGTGCGGAGTTTTGAGAAGTCTATGAGCACTTGACAAATTCCGAGTCGCAGGGTTAAAAATGCACCCTCAACCAACAAATGGCTTCTTCTGTTGGCCTTCGGGTGCATTTATTGCGGACGCATGACAAGTCCACCAGAGACGTATATGCACGGGATCACCGGTAAACACACGTCAAAGTATCAGTTTTCCACTCCATATGGAGAAAAATCAACCCCGTAGTGTCAAGATTACTACGACGATGCAGATGTGTATACCTGGAGTAGATTCTGTTTGCATGTTCTCCGTCCTTTCCAGTATAAAAACATCACCAAATTTTAAAGGTCACCCTGACCGACAAAAACGAATATGTGTTTCCACGGTCATCTAACGCACTTTTCCATTCAGTGACACGGCCGGAATCACCCGCGACGACCTATGAGTTAAGCGGCGCAGCGGCAACGTTGCACTGCAGGCAAAATAACGCACCGTCTCACGACTGTGAGACGCCCTTGATTGATCCTCAGTCTTCCAACTTACGCCGCTGTGCCCCTTGTGTACAGCTCGCGCAACGCTGCCGTCACGTGTGCCTCTGTTTATGTCAGTTTTTGTTTCCATGGCTTGTCTGTGCACACAGGTCCTGCACCATTTCATCATTCGACAATTTCTTGTGTGGAATATCTGACTCCGTGAATAAATGTGCAACCCGACACACCTTTACAGTTTCACTACTTTCAGGACATACACGTGCCAACGACCGACACACAAATGCCTGTTTCGTTACAAATCTGTACGTTTTCGCCCTTGCAAGCAGCGCAACCTCTCCGTGTGCATGTACAGGAATTCGCAGGAAGAGAGACGAGCACTCCATAGCTGAGAGGACTCAAAACGTTTGTCTGTAGGGGGTACGGGAGCGGCGCAACTCTTCCGTATCAGCGCGTGTACCACGCATACACCGGGGATTAGGTGATTTCATCTGCTCGCGTGTGCTTGCCCTGTGCTGTGCGTCTCTCAGTGTGATTTACGCCTGTTTCTGCCTCCGCCTCTTCTTCGGAAGGCTTACACAGGAACACACACAGTTTTCTCTGGACTCAGTGATGGTCCTACACTCCTGTGTTCAACGCACTCAAAAAAGGTCCATATCGTCGTCGCCGATGTCCTCGTCCTCCACCTGAAATCAACCAGCACACCGCGTTGACACGGTAGACGGCAAAACGTCGACCTGGACAGAACTCGCTGCAGCTTGGACCGGCGCGTACAATTACCCCACATACAGACGTGCAAACGGGCGACGGCTTGCACACACTAGCAAGGGACGACTGCTGCGAAGAGGCAACCGCTGATGCTCAAAGTGTGTCGCAGCGTCGACACACCGTCTGTCACTTCATTGGTACATTACAGCGGCTAACGTTGCCTGCTACTGCTGCCGCCACGCAATCCTCCTCGTCCGCCTCGTTCTTCTCGGCCGCTGCCTCTCCTGCGATTTACTTGTTGTTGTCTGTTCCTCTTACCGCGGCACCGACGGAGCTTACTCCGCGTCTGTCCCGCGCTACTGCTCCTGCCGCTAAAACTTTGCCTCAAGAGCAACCGCCGGTGCTGGGAGGTTGTACAGATCCGCTGCTGCTACCGCTGCTTCCACGCGCTACAGCGTCTTACTCGGGCTAGCTCTTCCCGTAGAGCTTTTCGTCGTTCATCTGCATCATCATCTTTTTTTTCACGCGCCTCCTCCGCTTCTGGGTACTGCATCGCCTGCAGGCAGGGGACGCACGCAAGACAACCCATTTGCGTGGTATGGAACCCTACATATATACACATATGTATGCACACGTACACCTATGCCCTCACGCGTGTGTCTACCTGACCTTACGGCGTCACTTACGCAGACACGCAGGCAGAGAGCGGCATACACGGGTAAGGAGATATGTACACATCCTCACAGCAAGACTACACTACATGCAACTTCTCCACGGTGCGCTAGCATACACAAGGACGTGTTGAGAAGACTGTGGCAGGGTGTGTAAAGGTGGCTGGCGCTGATTCTCTCCATTTCACCCCTGCTGCGCCCGTAAGGACACGGGGGGCACCTCCGGTTCTTTCTCCCACTCGCGCGGTCGCTTCCCGGATCACCAGCTGTGCCCCACCTATTCAAGCGAGTAGAATTTCGTACATCTACGCGGAAGCCTGTACATAGCTACGGAGCCGGGTTTCATGATAATAATTATCGTATGGACACAGCTCCACGCGCACACACATCACGGACGCCTAAACACACTGCCCAGAACTTTGTGTACACTTCTACAGAACAAAATACGATAGCCACCACATCCGCACCTCCCACCTACGGCAATGCATACACTGAACTACTCGTGACGTCGTCCAACGCCTTGAAAACTTCAAAAACTGCGCAAACTGCCTGCAGCACGACACACCTATGTCTCCCCATCTACACGCGTATATCTCTATGTATTTACACATACACACACACACACGACGTGTACAGGGAAACACATCCGTCTGCAGCGACTGTGAGTTTCCAAGTGTACATCTCCACACGAGTGTAAACAGCAGTCCGTTTATCAGACGGACCCTGTCCACAAAAGGGTGTTCTGCTCTTGGGTTAGCAGTGTGCAGACCACCTAGACAACGCGTAGTACCTCCTCACGTTATAACCCGGCAAGAGTTAACACATCCACATACGCATCCGCGCACGGTGGCAGAAAATGGGCCACTGGGTTGGCGTGGCGAGAAACATACAGCCCTGCTATACTGCTGCGCCGCCGAGTGTGCAGGAAAGAGCGGAGCGCAGCAGCCGAGAGAAAAGGTCCAGAAGATCTATTTCAGAATGGAACTCTTACTCTGACAGCGTCGGCATGCAGCTGTAAGCAAAAAGCGATGCGTTTGTTGAAGGCCTTCTGCGGCTCCGTTGACGCATAAATAGCAGGATTCACCTGCAGCGGCACGGGCATCAGCGCTCACACGCACGTCGGTTCCGCTGTCGAAGTGGAGAGTGCCTGCGCTGTACAGACCTCTCTGTGTCTATGCGAGTGTAAGTGCACACAGACAGCTACGAAGAGGTATATACACCTATAGACAATGGGACACGGCAGCAAGGGAATAGTTCACACTGCCACAAAAATACATCCAGACACAGCAGTTGGAACACAATGTGGTACCGTCCGTTGCACTTTGTTGTAACGGAAGAACATTCACACTTCATGCGCAGCTTCGGACGAAAGAGAGGAATATACAGGAAGACCACGAGACACGTACAATCCTTACAAAGACGCGCATACAGACGTTACAGCGTGAGAGAGAGAGAGAAAAGAGAGAGAGGGAGAGACCAACAAGACGTAAGGAGTTTCCCTCCACAGAGGAAAAGCCAGTGTCGTCCTAGATGTGTGGGCGCACGAAGAGATCTACCGTCACCTACACGCCAGCACCACTTCTGTAGACAAACACAGCTGCAACAATTACAGTGTTACGCATGTTCAATACCTGAATCAACAGGTACATCCGAATGTAGGCAGACGTGCACTTGTAAAAGCACTAAAGGCATAGAAGAGTACTCTCACACGGAACTGCACACATCAAGAGATGCACGTGGGTCTGTACAGCAGTGCCCGGAGCTTCCCGCACGTCTCTTTATAGTAGCCACGAACAATACAGCAGAACACGCATACAACCTACGGCGCATATGCAGACATAAGTACACGTATACACATATATATAGCACCCACGAGTAACAGAGCACCGCACGCTTATAACCTATTACACATACGCATACACACACACGTACATACATATTTATGTATACGGTGAAAACTAGGTATAAACATACACGGGCATATGTGTACACGTATGCCTTACTTTAGATTCTACGCACTGTTTATCGTGGTCGATAGTCGCTTCGATAACCCCGTCGAGAATTGCTTTCGCCACGATTCCCTCAGCGTAAGCTGCGCTTTCCAATCCCAACTTTTGCGCGACGTCTGCCTGCGCAGAAAAAGAAAGAACAAAAACAGACGCAAGCGTTTCCGCCCAGCGGCCCCGTGCAGCCCCATGTGAACCTGAACAGCGACACGCGCACACACATGAATGAAGAGGACGACGACAAAAAGACACAACAGATAGACAGAGAGAGAAAACGACAGTGAGAGATATCGTCATATAGGCATATATGTATATATGCATATATATACAAGCGCAGTCAGCTCCTTTTGCACACGTAAAAATGGGGAGATGGAGACGCTTATATAGAGGTGCCCAGCTAGACAAACAGACAGGAAGTTTCCGACAGTGAGAAGACAGCTACACGCGTGTGGAGAAACAGATGGACAGCCATCGCACCTATCAGGAACAGACACCGTCTTACCCATGCAAATGCACAATAGACACAAAGAAAACTCGGACTGAGGAATGTACCCACCAGAGAAAAACAGAGCGAGACACGCGGACACCTACACTACGCACGCACGCGTACAGCGTCTTCACGGCAATGACGCTCACGTGTGTTTGCGTGTGTGTCTGCGTAGGTGTATACAGACCTGTCCACATATAAACATCTATATATATATATATACACAGAGAGAGAGGGAGAGAAAAACAAACGCCAGATCGATAAACACCAGATGCAGACGCATATATACACGCGTTTACATGGAAGTGCTTGACACGGCTGAAGAGGCCACTCTTGACATCAGAGGAAGAAGTCATCAGTCGCCTTTCGGCCCCTCTCAGGTGTACACGCGTAGATATTCTGGCGTGCGTAACATACCAAGAGACAGGAACTGCGCTTCCTTTATTAAAAGCTGTACACGAGCGCGGGTGCTACCTCAGCAATTCTCAAGAAAGAGCACGGCAGTGTTTTCGAACTACCCGACGACTCGCAGCCCTGCTCGAACGACAAGGCTTCACGCCACCCGCTTGAAACCGTAGAGCTGTGTCGGTGAACAGCAACGCGCACGTAGGTGAAACAGGTGTACAAACCCACACACACGAAGAAATTATGGTCGCCTAAGACCGCGTCTGTGAGGTAAGGCAGATCGGAGGCCCAGGGCAGTATCTACAGAAACATCTGCAAACGGAAAAATACCAGAGAGATGCTTTTTCTCCTCGCTATCGCGTGACGCACCTCCCGTCGATGTCCACATACACGCGCGAACAAACGGGGAAATCAACACGTGGCTGGATCAACAAACTGCAGCATCTCTCCACGTCGTCTCCCCAACAAAGAAAGAAATAATCGCATGCTGATGCTGTCTTCACCGACGATCCACTACTCCCCACGACGCACCACGCCCCATCGCATCCCGAAACAAATCTACATATATATATATACATATAGATATTTATATATATATATATATGTGGTGTGTGCATCGATAGGCAAAAGGGCGTGGGAGGAGAATAGGGAGATCAAAGAGAAAGACTTGTGCCGGGCAGATGTTTTTGTGAGCGAGGCATCCACACAGGGACAAAGGGGCCCCTTAGTTAGTAATAACGAAAAAGTGAAAGGTGATACAAATGCGTCGAGTCGTGCAGGGAGAGTAAAGAACAAGTAAGTGTCGAAGAATTCGACCATCGGTACCGAACAAAGCTTGACAAAAACAGAAGAAACGCCGAGGAAGACGTTCTGCAGGGTTGTCCACACACACGAGGAACTACAAGTACACAGAACAGCTACACGAACGTTCAGAAATCTACACATATTTACATCTATTGTCCATATACTGTCTGGCCGAGGTACGGATACATACATATACATATATATATATATATATGTGTATCTCTGGATGTGTGAGTGATGCAGAATACAAAAAGAAGTACACGTAGACACAACTACACGAACGTCCAGGAAGATACATACATTTACCTATGTTGCCCATATGTCGTATCGTAGAGGTACGGATATATATATATGTATATATGTATATATACGTGTATGTATTGTGGAGGAACGGGGACATATATATATATATACATACATACACACATATATGTGTATATCTACTGATGTATGACTGATGCAAAGCTCAAACGGACGCCGCTAAGTATGGGCATATGTATGTATATATACGCACAGACGGAAACGAACAACCGTCCGTACGAAAGAGAGGAGGAATATATGAGAAGGTAAAAGATAAATTATATCGTACGAGAGGAATTCTCGAATAAGAAAGGGAAATTAGACGGAGCCCCGCTCGGATGACGTTGTGGTGGAGACGGCGAATTAAAAATAGCGTTCCGTCGCGAGAGAAAATCTTCTCGTACTTCTGCATCACTTCTCCGAACGCGTGTAAATCTCCGCTCCGCACTGCCTGTGACACGTGACGCAGGTTTCATAAAAGTCCTTCAGAAGAACAGTCACAGATGAAAAACTCTACTTTTTCAATACCTGCGAAACACATATCAGCACGCACAGAAATCCTTTAACAATCTTGTGCAGATATATAGAGGATACACTCACAACACGCACACGTGTCCCTTTTCGAGACACGCAAGCTTTTTCGGCCTCGCGTACAACAACATATATATATAAACAAATGCGTGCGTGTATATTATATGCGCGCATACGTGTGCACATACACACATCGCTCTCTCTCTATATATGTATATATATACACATATTCATGCGATGGTGCTTCGTAAATATATGTATGTTATACATATATGTATATACACATGAATAAATAGATGCACGGATATACGCGTAATCCTTTTTACACGTGTGAACAAATGTAAATACGCTTCTCCTGCATCTCTTGTAACACTTCACATATACATACATATGTATACTCAAACGTATACATCCACGTGAACACAGATGTATACATATACGTGCATAAGACACATATATGTGTATATATATATATATATATATTCGCGTGTTCACACGCATCCGTATACACGTGTATGTGTACGCAGAACTACATATACAGTCAAACCTCAATATACATAGGCGATATACGGAAACTACGTACAGTCACATAGATACATATACACATACATGCATATATAAATACATAGAGAACTACATACACTCGCACGTACACTTATGTATACATACAGATACACGCATATATAGATGGACATATATATGTGTGTACACGTATACACGTATACATATAGACGTAACATTCGTATATACTTACTTAGACACACGTGCGGAGACACCGTCACCTGGCACACTGCCTGCAGCAGCACCTATACGTAGACATGCAGACACCTGTGTACAGAGGAAGACATACGCTCATACGAGATTAGTCATCGAGCAATATTTGTACCCGCAAATTACGTGGCCCCCTCGCAGGCACACAGATACAGTTGTGGAGTTGCAAATATATATGTGTATATATACACACACATATCATATACGTATACACGTATCATATACGTATCTCCACACACGGGTCTGCACCTGCGTGTCTCTCGTATAGATGTACACACATATAGAAGCTGTGTTGCTTTTTCAAATATACAGATGGGCATATACACATGAGCCCCTCCTCGATACATGTATCTACGCATAGACGTATGTGCGTCTTATTTGTGTGACACGTGTTACGTCTGTGTACACCCATTTTTTCATATTTACTTGCACATATCCGTCCTTGGCTCGCGCGCCCCTCGCAGTAGTCTACTACTTACTAGAACTATATGCTTGTACGGCAAGAGTGCAGCACGCGTTTCTTTCCTGTTGAAGGTGGCTCTCTCAGGAATGTCTCCCATCAACAACTCCACTACAATCGCCTTCTTCAAAACCTGCAGCAGAAGCAACAGCAACCCACCGACACCACCAATGGCGCCAGCAGCGAGAGCAGCAGCAGCAGGAGAGACAGCAACAGCAGCGACGGCAGCAGCAGCGACAGCAACAGCGGCAACAGCAGCAGCACCGACAGCAACAGCGGCGGCGTTAGCAGCGGCAACGGTGCCAGCGGCGACGGCAGCAGCAGCAGTTCGACCACAGCAGCGACAGCAGCAGTTCGACCACAGCAGCGACAGCAGCAGCGACAGCAGCAGCGACAGCAGCAGCAACAGCAGCAGCAACAGCAGCAGCGACAGCAGCAGCGACAGCAGCAGCGACAGCAGCAGCGACAGCAGCACACAAGGAAATAGATGGGAAGTTAAAGATTGAACACGACGTACATACTTCTATATGAGAAAAGGAGACACACAGAGAGAGAAAAAAAGGCCGAAACGGGCGTGTCGCTCACAGAGAGCTATATATATACAAATATATATATATATATACATACTTGTGTATATATTCCCCTCACTATCAGTCGGCGCTGTCTACAAATATACATATATATATATACATATATATGTATATATACGTACACACACGTACACTCACACGCACATGTATACATCAATGCGTAGATACTCCTCCGGAGTTTGTGCTGTGCGCGCAGCTTGCACATGCCGCTGCGCGGCACCCGGCTAGTAACAAAAATCACTTGTTCACACACATACGTAAAGCACGATGCGAGATCACACAGCGCGTGGCGCAGGACTGCTTTCCCCGTATATACACATATACCTATATATATGTATATATGTATATACGGAGAATCGTATACCTAGATAGTTACACTCGAACACCTGCACATGTGCATATATGGTCACATGTACGCACACGTTTCTCTGTACACAGGTGTAGGCCTACAGATGCGCGTGTGCCTCTCTATAGTGAGACATATATATATATATATGTGCATATTTTTCCATCTGTAGAGTATTACACACATACATACAGACGAGTATCTACGCTCACGTGGGTACACAGGTGTACGCCCATAGGCGCACACGTGCCTCTTTATATATTATATATGTGTATATTTTTATCTGTATCAAGTATTACACACACGCACGTATACGAATATCTACGGTCACGTCTGTAAGACGTCGCGCACCTGGACGGCACTTTTCTGACTGAACGCTACAACCGGAAATGTCCTCTTTCATTAGTGCGATGTGTCGACTTCTTGTCTCCACAGAAATCACAGGTCAACCACGCCTTCATAGGTGCAAAGGTTTCATACCACAAGTCACACAACAAGCACCCATTTATATATACATATCTCTGCAAATGTCAGGTTGCAGTCACGTACTTCCATATATATACATATATATATATATATACATATATACATATATATATATATATATATAGCCGTGTACAGGCGTCACACTACAGCGACGCACTTCTACATATGTTTATATACATATACATATATATGTGGGTTTCTAGAGATGTCACACTACAACGACCTACATCTATCTATCTATCTATATATAGATAGATAGATAGATACTTTTACAGACGTCACACTACAACCACGCATTCATATATATATATATATAAAGACTTCTACAGAAGTCACACTAACAACCACGCATTCATATATAGATATATATGTCGACAGAAGTCACGTTACAGGCACGCATTTCTATGTCTACATAGGCGTCAACAGAAGTCCCATATGAAGCACTCTCTCTATACATATATACATATATATATATATATACATACGCAGGCAGGCAGGAGAAAAACAGCGCAGTGGTGCCTCATCCATTAGAGAGGCGAGCTACCGCTCATGAGCCCAGAGGCCACGACGTACACCCACGGCTGGCTCTCTTTTTCCCTGGCACAGTTCTCCCTCTCTTCACATACATATACAGAGAAACAGGTGGGGAGATACAACAGGAACATGCCGCTGCAGCTTTTGGCGCGGAGCTACGCATACCCCCATACACACATACAAATCTTTCAGTAAACACAAATCATTCACACAAGTGTACAGGTATGGGGAATTGTAAAAGACGCAGAAGTTTTGTGGAGAGTGTGTCGGTGACGGCGGAAAAAGGTGCCGCACACCTGAGAGCGGAGGACGTACACCCCACACTCCGGTGTACGTACACCCCAGCAGAGAAGAAAACGCAGCATCGAGGACATTCCAGCAGAAAAGGAAGCAGAGCAGCATCTTCTGGGCTTCTGTCGGATGTACCTGCCTTCATTTTTCTCGTCTGTTTCTCTGTAACGGTACGCACGCAGGGAGATTATATTTACATTATATGTTCTACATACATTCATACATATATACATGTATGCATATATATATATATATGCATATAGATCTACATGTGGATGTGTATCTGCTGCTGCTACAGTTCCGCTGTCTCTTTTCGTTTTCCTAAGAAGGGCGTTCTTGCTGAATTTGGCCCTTGCCCGTTCTCTTCCTCCTTTCTTCTTCCTTTCCGCCTGTGGCACCTTCTCGCTTTCCGCGGTTCTCCCTCTGCCTCGCTCTGCGGTTTTTTCACCGCCACAAGAGCGCCCTTTCCTCTGTGCGACCGACCTGCCTGCCTTTTTTCTCTCCAAACGTGGTCCACTGCAGTTGTCGCTACGCGCACTTCATCTTTCTTCCCTCCACTTCTCTGCAGCATCTCTCTACGCTTCTTACGGCCAAGCGGAAGCCAGCGGCGAGACGCGGCTGCTGCGGGGCACGACGGAGGGCCATCTGCAACTTCGCAAACGCAGCGCTATACTCCAGTCGAACCGCTTGAATTGACCCTGCACGGGAACGCACGCAGGCCAGTGCCCCCCGGAGGAGAGAGACAGGGGGAGAAAACAACACACTCGAAGAAAGTCTTCAACAAAGAAGTTCCACGGAGAAATACGCGTCGCGTCCAGAAGTAAAACAGACGCGCATATAGACACAGAACACACACACGCACACACACACACACACAAACATACATATCAAACATATATACATGTGTGCGTATATTCATATATATATATGTATATTTATATATATATATATATGCACAAACACATACAGATATTTATATATATATAAGCATATATGTATAGACATATATACAGACATATATATGCGTATACACATAGATATATCCAGAAGAAACTTATATAATGTATGTGTATACTATCCATATGCATATATACCAACATTTAAGAATAAATACACACAGACACATACACGCATATACGTGACACGGCTCCACTTTTTCCGCTCTCTGTCCCTGTTGTGTCTCCCTCGCGGCTCACTTTTCCTTCTCCCATATTCTCCCCCTCTCTGTGTCGCTTCTTCTGCCTGCGCCTCCTCCGTCCTTTCCTTTTTGCTGCCTCCCGTTCTTTTTTTTCCTTCCTTTTCCTCTTCCGTTCTTCTTTTCGTTCCGTTTCTCCACTTTGTGTCTCCCCAGCAGCACTTTTCTTTCTCATTCTTCTTCTTCTCCCTCAAAGAAAGAGACGTACCAATGTAGTAGAGGTAGCGGGCATGCTGCGCGTTTGAACGAAGATGTTCGGGAAACGAGGTCTTCGCTACCTGAGCCCAGGCAGACAGCAGAATGACTCACACGGCAGCAGCTGACTCACACGGCAGCAGCTGACTCACACGGCAGCAGCTGACTCACACGGCAGCAGCTGGCTCACACGGCAGCAGCTGCAGCTCCCTGCGCTGTTGATATAGACAAGAGGAAGAAGAAGAAGAAGAAACCACCGACGAATTCCCCTCTGCTGCGTGTACGCTGCTGTCTGTTTCTCCCACACTTCAACGCAGCACAAGGCGAGGAGGAGGAGGAGGAGAAGAAACTGCAAGTTCCCTCATCAGGCGAATCTGCTTTTCCTGCCGTCTTGAGAACCACCCAGATTCACCGACGAAATACACACACACCAAGCGTCCACACACTCTACCCTCACCGAGAACACTGCTACCACAAGTTTGTGTGAATGGCTGATGCGCGCGCGTGCGTCAAAAAGTCGACGTCTGCAACAAAAAGGCGTCACGTTTCTTCGAGGACATCTTCTGCTCCGCGCTTACTATCGTCGGCAGGTGTTCTGCACGTGGAGCGCAACAACATACCCAAACTCTTCAGGCAGCGGGGCGCAGCCAGCCCCAGCGATATTTTTCTTCACTAAAAACATACTATCTCCCACTATCACCTCAAAAATGTTACTGGTGTGGACGGGTGCTAGCCGCGCTCACCTACATATCTACGTCACTCTCCATACGATACACAAATATGCAGATACATATATATATATATATGAAGAGGGACGCACGACGGGGGCCTACACACTAACCCGTGCAGTAAATATATATATATATATACGTGTACAGCCTATTCACTGTAGATGCATATATATCTATATATTTTTACACGTGACAATACACGCATTTCCACGTATATATATATGTATACATATATATATATATATATGTGTGTGCAGTTCCTGTACACTTCCACATGTATGTATACGTACATATCTTTTTGGTCCTGTAAAGACTTCTCTAAACGCAGTCCATACACACATGTCCGTATGCATTCCCTCTTCGTACACATATGTATATGTATATAAACATAGGCACCCCTCTTTGTATGTCCATGCATCTGCGCAGTAGTCTCTACGTATATACATCGCTTGATGCATGGTGTCTGCCTGCTTTTGTCTCGTCTGAAGTATTGCTCTGCCTGGCAATGCCCCTGTATGGGACAAAGGCTTTTTCCAGACGACCGCCAACGACGTGAAGCGAAATACGGAAAGAGGCGCGACACGGGGAGAGGAGAAAAAGCAAAACAGCGGGGGCAAGCGAAGAGAAAAGTAGGAAGAGAACGCGCGCAAGACCCGCGGGTCCCAACAAAGGAAAATGGGAGTAGAAGAGCAGCCGTCAAGCGAGAGAAGACGGAGAAAGAGACCACTGTGAGAACACGGAGACGCAAAGAGACACAGACAGGAGGGCAGGGGAAGAATCACTGGAAAGACATACGAGACACTCACCAGTTTTGCAGCAAGTTCAGGACAGGAGGACAAAGGAGACATCGTCGAGAGAAAAGTCGAAGAGAGACCCTCACCAGTTTTACGGCAAGTTCGTACTGCTGTTGAGCGATATAATCTCGCAGCAGCAAATTCAACGTTGTCGCCTGCAGCATGCGGTCGTGTTGCACACTCGCCACCGTGTAAGCTCTCAACAAATCTCTACAAAAAACAACAGCACCAAATAGCAGCGAAGAGCAGCAGCACAACAGCAGCAGAAAACCGTGGTCCAGCAGCAGCAAACCAGACTACACCACAGCAGCAGCGGCAAACAGGAGCACAGCAACAGCAGCAGCCCACCACGTGCCAGCAGCGACAGCAGCAGCTGCGCAAGGTGCACAGGAGCGCCAGATATATTGAAGCAGCAACAGTTGCGATTCACCAGCAGCAGCGTGTCATGTGCCGCGGCCCCTCGCAGTAGAGGCAGCACACGGCAGGAGCAGCCCACGACCCTGCTGCAGCAGCAGCAGCGCATGACAGCAGCAGGAAGAAGAGCAGCCCCGCATGACAGCAGCAGCGGCACTCCACTGGCGCGGAAGCAGCCCGGCGGCATCAGACGGAAGCAGGTGCTGCGGCGACGGCCCACACGCCAGTGCCGCAGCAGAGTACCTCTGTGTCTGACACGTCATAACACACAGCAGCAGCAGGACTGCGCGCACAGAAAGTTATCAGCAGCACACTAGCGGAGCAGCCGCAGCTCAGCGCGCGATACAAAGGCTGCCGCCTCAGAAACGTCACACTGGCTTAACTGTTCTCTTCCACCAGACATTCCGCGGGCAGCTCTGTGTCTGCAGAGAATTCTGCAGATGCGCGCACACACAGGAGGGCGGACAACACGCGGGCAGAGACAGAGACGACGCAGCGGCAGACCACATGCACCAGCAGCCCACAGAAGCAGCGCCACCCTCGCAGCAGCAGCAACAGCAGTGGCACGGGAAGTCCGCAACAGTGCCACGCTTGAGACGGCCGCAGCAGCAGCGCAGCAGACACAGCCGGAACAGCGGCTGAGCACACCAGCAGCAGCAATCACAGATCCCACCGGCAGCAGTTCGAAGAGAGCGGCGCAAGGACGCAGCAGGAGCCGCAGCAGCCTCAGCCGCGTCCATCCGCACCAGCAGAGTGGCACCAGCACCACTCCCCACACATTCGAAGCGACAGAGTATCTTACGCAGTCGCTGCTGCAGGGATCACCTGTACATACATATATACGTATACATATATATATAGATCTACATTCATAGATATACATATGCATATTTATATGTATATATAACCCTGCTTCCCCATGTATCTGCAGAAACGGGAGCCCACCTGTGAATACTCACTAAAACAAACGAGCACTGCAGTCTTGCCGGACACTCCTTCGCATCTGGCGTACAGAGGTGACCGCAAGCCTACACACCCGTCCCTACACACTGACGCCTTAGCAGCTGGCATACAGATACATGCGTGAGTCCAACTACAACTCTCTGAGTTCATCTAAGCGTGCGTAGGTATTGTCACCAACAACTTCCGTGTATGTGGACATATACATACCCATGCGTAGCCACACTACATACACACTGTATACACATTCTCGTTATCCAAACACGTGTATATATATACGTACAGCTACACGTGTGAGAACAAACCCATATATATATATATATATTATATGTACTCGCTACCCGTAGGCGTATGTATGTACGCACTTCATTTTTTTCTACGTGTGTAACCGCGGACATATTCACATATATATGTATACGTATGACTACGTATGTGAGCAGACACTTATATAACTCTGCCTACCCATCAATATATATATGTTCTCGTTATGCACATATGTTTTTGTGTGTATGTGTGTACCTTCGGCATGGACTCACAAATACACCTACATAAGAATATGCGTAGGTTTAGTAAGTCTCTACGTACAGAAGTACACATTCGCCTTATGGATGTGTGGAGCGATGACTCTACCGGGAAAAGCATGCGCAGCCATGTACAGTTACATATACGGTCCCAACGTACATATACCACAGATATATGCTCCTGCAAGGGAGGAAGTGACCGTGTGCCGGTGTGTGGCTCTCACCGGCGAACACGCTGATCAAGCGATTTCTCGAGTTCCCGCGCCCTATACCAAAAGAAAAGACACTTCGCAGCTAATAAATCGAGTAGTCTTCTTCTTCGCCGCGGCGTCCCTCCTTGCGGATGCTGATGCTGCTGCTGCTGTTGCGGCCACAGTGCTGCTGCTGCAACAGCTGCAGCATTGTCGCTGCTCTTGCCGCCGCTGCTGCTGCTCCCCCCCGACTGCTTGCTGTCTGGCTTTCCGCGGCCGTCTGCGCTTGTCTGGCCGCTGCCGCCGCTCTCTAGCACACCGTTCGGCTGCAGCTGCTGCTGCTGCTCGTCCGTCTCCTCCTCCATCATTGCCTCGCCCCGCGCACTGCCTCCCCCTACGGTGGGAGCAGAAGCCGGAGCAGCAGTCGCCGGAACGGCCGGCAGGAGCACCGCCAAAGGATCTTCGCAGACGCCTCTCTCTTCGACGTGGATCACGTGCTGAACGAGGAAGTTCCCCACGCGCGCTGCTGCTGCGTAGCGCCGAGAGTCCAGCAGCCGCAGCAGCAGCAGCAGACACAAAAAGACCTCCACTTCTCCCGAGCAGCACAAGAGATCAACAGCGCGGAGGGGGAATGACGCTCCGCCACCGCCGGAAGGAGACGCAGTCGATCTCTCCTGTACGTACACCAGCGCCCGCCCGCTCGCACACATAAAAAAAAGCAGGTCTTCATGTCCACTCTCGACAAACGCGCCACACACAGACAAAGAGAGATGCCAACACGACAAACCAGCAAAAAATCGACACCTTCGCTTGCAGCAAGTGTCACATACGCAAAGACATCTTCACACTTGCACATAGTCGCCAACGTGGGTATACATGTACTGTCACAACACGCATACAAATAAATACATAGAGACATACATATATACGGATACATATTATATATATGTATATATAGGAACAGGTAGAGACATTTATATATATATAGCCATATATATACATATATGAACTAGGGGATGCACGTGCACTCGCCTGGCGCACACACAACCGCAGATATACACAAAATCACCTACCCGGCAGCGCTGCAGCAGCAGCTGTCCCTGCAGACCCCCCACGCAGACTCACCCCTTGCCCCACAGGAAGAGAGTACACACCTAATATATACACGTATATATATGGATGCGCGTAGATATGTATACATCTATGTCTGTTCACACACGTGTATGTATATATATGTATGAGCGTGTGTAGAACGGGAATACGTGTCCGGCGCGAATATGTATGTGTTGCGTCCGCAACACGCGCGGACTTGTCTGTGGGGGTCGCAGGGGACGCTGCTGCAGAGACAGCAACTTTTTTGACGAACGACGTTGTCGTCCTCCTGAAGAAAGTCGCCCGGCCGTATCGCGCAGAGTAACGTGAAGAGATGTTTGATATACAAGCGCGTTCTCTTCGAGTACATAAGCGTCAACGTCATTCATTGCGCGAAAACCGCCCTGCAAAAGCAGGTGTCTCTGCTGCCAGGTAGCAGTGCCTCCCGAGATACTGACGGACACGCACGGGGGCGGACCTCCTCCCCAACACGCATCAGCGCCAGCTCCCTGTCCACCTGCCAGCTAGCTGTCCACGCGCCAGCTAGCTAGCTGTCCACACGCCAGATGGCGACCCAACAGCGCCACTTCGGTAGTCATGAGCACGTGTACGTATTTCTGTTTCCCGCCGTGAGTATAAACTCTTGGGACGCCCAGTAGCGTTCCCCGACACTGCTCCAGTGAATACCCCGCTGCGCCAGTGTGTGGGTATACGTGGGAGGGCGAGGAGGGTCAGCGGGGTTACCTGCGCGTGTATATATATTTTAATGTATATGAATAGACCTACCAAATATACGTACACGCGCGGATACGTGTATGTCGACGTGTCTCGCTACGTGAGCACCTCTGCATATATAGCGAGAAACCCCGCCGCCGTCTCTGGGCCTGGCAGCACGAGAATACTGCGTGGCCCGTCTTTTCTTCTCCTGGTGAAACGCCTGCGCCATGCGGTCAGGCGTCTTCTGCTGAGACCCTGGTGACGCTACGCTACGAAGGGGAGCAGCCGCGTCGATCTGTGTGCTCTCCTGGTGCTGCTGTGTCTGTGGTGCTGCTTTCTCGGCTGCTGCTGCTGCTGCTGCTCGGGTGCTGCTGTCGGAGGCCCTGCTGCCCCTGCTGCGCAGTTATTCCTGTTAGTGCTGCTGCTGTGTGTCTGCTCTGGGGGATGCGAAGGCTGCTCCTGCTGTCTCTGTGCGTCAGCAGCGCTGCGCAAGCTGCCGCTCTCCCACGACTGCCGCGCCTCCATCTGCTGTAGAGCATGCTCTCACTACTTCTGCTGCTCTTCCTGCTGACGTCCATCCGGCTGCAACAGCAGAAAAAACCTCCGCCCAGCAGGCCTTTCCCCCACCCGACATACTTCTCATTACCTAGTCGCAAAACGGCGCCCTCTGTATATATTGCTGTTTCAACGAAAATGGCGTGAGGGGTAGACCAGAAACTCTGCTGCGTCTCCGTGGGCATCACTGCGTCCTTGCAATCGTTGACGACTTTGCAGACAGAGACAGCCATAAATCCGTGGAGAGGGACACACAACGACATACGAGGCAGAGAGAGTAGACAGCCACGGAGATGTACAACATATAAATATATATATGCATGTACACACAACGCTGGTGGGCACAGCGAGAAATAATGAGGAAGCCCCAGACGAGCTCTACGTATCAAGAGAACTCGCGTCTTTCGCAGAGGGCATGTCCTCAAGAAATTAAGTTCACTGCAAGCACGAAGGGTTGTATGTACCCGTGTGAAGAAAGATGAGAGAATACGTAGCACTTTGGCTGCCTGCGACCGCGGCACCTGTCTACAGAAGTAGACACCGGTCGGCGACAGCGAGACCATAAAGTGACAAGACGGAGAGGCGCGAGGAGTGCCACTGGGGCGTCTTTATGTGTGCTGGAGCGCTACCTACATGTATGCATATATACGTGTATGTAGATGGGCGAGAACTGTTACTGCGGGCGTGTGTGCTGGGCGGCATATATACGTGGACGAGAGGTGCTACTGCTGGCGTCTTTGTGTGTGTTCTGGAGCGCTTTCGATACGTACGTATACGTGTATGCGCGGGTGGGTGAGGAGCGCTACTGTGGGCATCTTCGTGTGCGCTGGGGCGCTATATATATGTGGGCGAGAAATGCTGCTGCGGGCACCTCTGCGTGTGTGCTGGAGCGCTATATATATATATATATATATATATATACACAGATGAGTGGGCGAGGAGTGCTACTGTGGGCGTCTTTGTGTGTGCCGGGGCGCTACCTAGATATCCGTATAGGTGGGCAAGAAGTGAAGTGCTTCTGCGGGCGCCTGTGTGCGTGCTCGGGCGCTATCCATCTATATATATAGGCGTGGGCGAGGAGTGCTACTGTGGCCATCTTTATGTGTGCTGGGGCGATACATTGATATATTTACATATATATACTAGTGGGCGCCCAGTGCCTGTGCTTCGCAGGCGCATGGAGACGTCGGCGTGCAGACGAAGTGGAGGAAGAGGCACATTGTCATGTATGTGTGTATGGCTTTGAACACAGAGAAGTCTGTCATGAGATGTTCCGAGGGGCCATATATCGCGTGACACTATTTCTATATAAAGAAGTTGTCTCCCAGTCTACGAGTCCAGAGGGCCGATATACACACACATCTGTCTTCTCTCCCTACGTAAGAGTGTGTCTGTGAGGTGCTGATGGCCTTACCTTCGCGGCTTCTGTGGCACTCGTTTCTTCTGCGTCAACTTCCATCTCTTCTTCCTTCTTCGACTGCTCTTCAGCAAGGACTGCAGCGTCAAGGTGCGCGCGCATGACTCTCCAGAAGCTCTGCGTTTCGGCGTCCAAGGTGACTCTCACCAACTGCGGCTGCTGCGCGGCACAAGCAGCTCCTCCTCCTCCGCCTCCCGACCCACGGGAAAGCTCCCCTGTACCTCGGGACGCTGCTTCCCCCGTCCCGCCTGCTTGTGTAGTGCCCCGCGCCGCTGCATCTGCAGAAGGCCCAGCCGCCCCCGCCTTGGCTTCCACCGGCTTGCCCTCAGAAGTCGCATCTGCAGAAGTAGCGGCTGATGGAGGAGGCACGACGTCTGGCGCAAGTTTCCACAGCAAGTGATCTGCAGCCAGGGACAACAACTTTGCGGGCACGTTGGCGCGCAGGCTTTTTAGCTGCCGGAGCATCCGCGCAATTGGCCGGTCATCCTGCTGGAGCACAGCCTGTTGCAGCTGCTGCAGCGACACACAAAGCAGCAGCAAAGGGGAGGAGGAGGAACTCGAGGAGCCTGATGAGGAAGATGATCCTGAGCCCGCCGCACCCGTGGCTCGCTTCTTCCCTTTCCGTTCCCCGCCAGAGGAAGCGCTCTCGTCGCCGGTGGACGTCGGGCGGGAGTCCGGTTTACCCATGCTTACTGTCAAGCTAAGCCGAAGAACCAAGGGAGATTAAACGTGAAGGATGGTCGAAATTCAGGGAGAGAAGGGAAACTGGACACCACGCGGCGCTACAGGAGGTCCAAGTCGAGAAGAAGTCGCTACACAGGAACATGAGGAGGACGCGCAGCCGGGGTGACCAGATGAACCTGAAAGCGTTGACGGGGAAGGGAGGAGCTGCGATTTCGTACAGGAGCGAGCTTCTGCGCTTCGGGAGGCTGGTGGGATGGAAATGCAAGTACGGAGAGATGCAGAGTCGCACGGGCGCGATCTTTGACAAACACGCGGATGCCGACGGACAATCGTATTGTACACGGTGAATTTGAGGCAAGAGGAAGAATACGAGGAGGAGGTGACGAAGATGATCGTAACAGACAGAGAGAGACAGCCAGAAGTCCACAAAGAAGAAAGGAACCGCAGCTATATGACGAAATCCGGCCGTGCGTGTGGACGGAGAGAAGACAGAACAACTAGGACAACAGAAAGGACGATACGAAACACACGAAGAAGCAACGGAAGAACAAGAAGAGCACAAAAAATCGCTAGATAAAACATGCACCCGTGCGTAATAGAAGGGAACGGCGGGAGAGGCCCCTCCCCTCGCAACCAACGCTTCCGCTCCACAGCCGACGGACGCCTCGACGCGCCTGCACTGCCGTGCGTGTGCTTCTCCGCTACGCCTCGCGGGACACTGATTAGTGAAAAAAGGCGCAGATTTTGTACGCACGAGGGACGCTAAGGTGCCGTTCGCTGCTTTTCGTGTGTCGTCTTGTTAAATTAACTGACGAGGTACATTTAACATGTGTCTGTACATTCTGGACGGCCAATATGTATTCGTCCAAATATAGGGTGAACGGTGAACAAAAGGACGGTGACGAAAGGACGGGTGCAGAGAGATGACAGACGGGGGAAGACGGAACAGAGAAGAAAGAAGAAAATACGGCCTCGGTGGAGAACACAAACGGAGGAGGGAACAGGTGCTACTTTGCCGTTTAAAGCGTGAGATGCAACCGCACAGGACGAGAGCGTACTAAATCTACTCCGCTGCGTAGTGTAGTGCGTCGGTTCGAAGACTATGGGAAAGGGAACAACACATCAGTTTGGTGCTTCAGTTTTGTGACTCTCGATACGTACCGCAGCTCACCCCCGTGTCCCGTTACAAGTATCCCGTCGAAAAGGAGGGATTAAGCAAGCTCTCACGTGACTCTGCAGAAGGCCCGTGTTAAGGGAGCTGTCCCGCGGGAAGATACGGAACACAAATCGTGGCTGCCTGCTTTCTGCACGAGCTTCAAGCTCAGATCACGAAGGGCGACCAACCCAAAGTCCCCTGTGTTGTGTAGAAAGGAACAGAGTGAGCTGAAGAGCTCCCTTTTGTCCTGACTCTCCACGTCCTGTGGCTGCACACTAGTTCTCCGCCTTGAATTTTCACTGTGGTGCACTGCGTGCAAGTCACCCACGTCATCAACTTGAGTGAGACAATGAAAACCTTGTGAAGGTTGAGCGTGGTCTACCAGTTGGAAATCTGGACGGTTGCCTATTGCTGCTGCCGTACAGTACAGTTGGTGAGGAGCAAAGCAATACGGAAGTAGGCGCTTTCATGAAATGATCCACGCTTGCCCACTGTACGTATAGATACGCATATAATTAGATGAATCTACACATACAAGCAGATCCTGATCCTGGGAAGTCATTACGTATAGATACGCATATAATTAGATGAATCTACACAGACAAGTAGATCCTGATCCTGGGAAGTCACTGTCGCTCAGCTTGACTGCAGAGTTTTGAAAACTTGAATTTTTGTTATCTGGAGTGCACTTCTGCCTGGCAATGGAGACGCGAAGCCACCAAAACCAAGGCGGGGTGAAAGAGGTCAGCAACGCCGGAGTTCCAGTTCGATATCACAACCTCAAAGACACAGGTGAGCACTAGCGCGTACATGTATACATGTATATGCACTTCTTGGTAGTGGATGCGGCTATACATATTTATATATATATATAGCCGCATTCACGCACGTAAATCAACGAAAAAGTGTACATTGTCTTTAGGCACATATTTTGAGTGGCATGTATGCACGTCTGCATAACTTCATACTGATAAATACATGATGAAATGTATAAATGCGTACCTTGGGAAACGCAGCACCTACTTCGGGGTGGCGATTCATATCGCCAATTCTTTTACGATAGGCCTACACTTGCGTGTTTGTATGACTGCGTCGCACAGAACGCAAGATGTAGACATTTCCTATGTTATTTCTAAGCAGCTCTGACGGTACTTCGCGCTTGCGTTGCTACGGCATGTGGGAGAATTTCTCGAATCACCTTACTCTATCCAACGGCAGAACATTGCATATGCTTTTCGACTTGCAAGGCAGAGGGAAAGAGCACGAGTCGCGCTCGTATATCACAGGGGACTCCCATATCCCCTGCATTCTTGCAGCGTGAGGAAAGCACTAGGGTATGTCACTACTCACATCTGCGTGCGATAAGGACACTCTTGGGTCTTTGCCGCCCACGTCTAAAGCTCTTGGATATGGTGTACTGTATAGTTGCACGGCATAATGGATATCCTGCAGGGTCACACACCAGGAAGCAAACTTTTCCTTGCTGTGGCGGAAAGGGACTACACACGAATCATTCTCTCCCAGTGCACGTAGAGGAAGTGGATGCAGGTGGCACGGAGAAGCTTGACGGTACGCGGAAAAGCGAATACAGATCAACGGAAGCATATCGATGACGTGCACTGGCGTCTGCTCCGTAGTTGTACGTTGGAGAACCCGGATACGCGTGGGTGTGTCATTCTTTGCATTTCCTGCACTTGCCACCACAAATCCGTTTACATCCATACCCACCTCTTCTGGACAGAGCAGACGCCTATATGCTGGGGAAGGATATCGCCACACAAAGGTACGGTGGCGCTGTTTGAGGACGTTTGCGTGGGTGAGCAAAACGTTAGACTGTCGAAGAGATTGAAAGCAGTGCGTTCGACTGTCGAGAAGAGTGAAAGGCAACAGAGATATGCTGACCGCGTTCCCCTGTAGTGGGGTTTAACAGAGGACTGATAGATACGCCACGTACTTCGAAGACATGTCGTCCACGTTGGCATTCTTCCCATGTATCGTGTAGGTGTGGTTCTAATCTCGGCAACACAACTACTTCACACCTACCGTTGGTGCATCCAATTGTACGCCGTGCTGGCAGCGCACGCAAAAAACAGTAGAATATTGTATAGGGGATCTCGTGTTTTTGGTAATGGGAGTATACGTGTACAGCAAGTACACAAGCAAAAGGTGGACTGCTGTTTCGTGTGCCAGCTGGCTAGACGTGGGTACGTGTAAATCATACTGTGTAGTTGTGTTCGCCGCTGTGGCGGCGCACACGTAGCATGTGCTGCGTTGTTGTGCTACTTTCCTCAATTACAACGGCTACAATGTCGCCTAGCAACTGAAGAGTAAAACAAGAAGCCACAACGACGGGCTTGTTCACCATCGCAGGAGAATTTGCCTGGGGACATACACATATACATACGTACGTAGTATGCATATACTGTGCGCCTCCCTCTCTGCGTCTCAGCATACATTTGTTCATACATGTGAAAATGGACTCGCTCAGACATTGCGATCCATGCGGGCAAGCCTGAATTCATTTTGATCCAGGGGGACTACTTCCTCCCTACCGTAGTGCGTACACGTCTTCTATTCGTTATATGGCTAACTACACTGCGCGGCAGTGTGGAGCTGCGAACGTTTACGTCGCCACTATTACTGCGTTTCGCAGGTACTCTCGCAACTCGTGGACTTCTCTCAGCGTCCACAGTGACGAACCTGCTCTCAGGGAACTTCAACAGCAGACTTGGAGTCCCTCAATTTTTTGTTCTTGTTCCGTCCATTTCCTAGGAAATGTTACGTTCTGTGACTAGTCCGTACGGCGCCAATTTCGTTGTCTGTCGCGGAACACCTCCCCCACGCTACTGGAGTCTTTACCCATCACAGACCTGTGCTGCTGCTGCTGCAGCTGCGCCTGCTTCTGACTTAAACCACCGTCATCCTGCAACTCTTTGTTGGTCTGTTCCTGTCTGTGGCACGCCTTCGTCTTTCGACCACCGGTGTCCTCCTGCTAGTGTCTGTGTTGCCTGTAGTCCTCCTGTTTCCGGATTTTTGCCTGTGCTGCTGCTGCGCGGTCCTTCATTATGCGCAGACGTGCGGTTGCTGCCTCCTCTCCTGCAGCACATCCACGCTGATGCTTTCCCTCCTCCGTTCGTTCCTCTCACGCATCGCTGCAGCTAATCCCACGGTTTTCCCTAAATTGACGTGCTGCCGCTGCCAGTCGAGCGTCTCGCGCACCTTCTGCAGTTTACTATCTCTCTCTCACACGGTCGCGCTCTTGCTGCTCCTGAAGCTAGCCGTGTCACCAAAAACAAGCAGATACGTCAGCCAAGCGGAGATGTTGTTTCACAGCTTTGTCTGCGGAACAGCTGAGAAGTCGTCCCTCCTGCATGCGGCTGCCGCAGCAGCGCGCAGAGCAGCAGCACCGCAACAGGAGGGCAGCTGCAGCAGCAAGTGGAGCGCCTCTGGAGCAGCACCAGGAGCGCAGCTGCAGCAGCGACAGCGGCAGCAGCAGCAACACGAGCACAAGTAGCAGCAGCAACAGCCGTCTAAATGCCAGTGGTGGCGGTAACACCCACTCCGGCGGGCGCTGCGGACTGCAGCTCCATCTGCTGCTGTCGTACAGTCTTCTGTCGGAAGTACGGGTGGGGGTCCTGCAGCAAATGCAGCAGGCCCTGATTAGCAACAGCAGCACACAAGCAGCAACGGCGTGCAGCAAGCACACAGAACGCAGCAACATCCGCAGCAGCGGACAAGCAGAAAAACAGGAGTCCCCAGAACTGCGAGCAGCAAGTACACAAGCAACACGGGCCGCTGCCGTTCGGTTACAGCAGAGTAGGACCCGTGCTCTTTCTCTTTACCACTGGCTGCTTCGCGGCCGCAGCAGCAACGCACGGCAGCAGCACGACCCAGCAAGACCAGCCAGCACCACAGCAGCAGGAGCAGCACACCAGGAGTGCGGCTGTGTAACGCAGGTGCGGCACTCCGGTATAGCAGCGCGGTGCAGGAGAGCATCCTCGTATTGCACGCAGCAGCAGCAGCAGGAGCTGCACTACCCGACGACGGTAACGGATGCGGCAAGACCCGAAACAGCAGCAGCAGCAGTGCTGCAGCAGCAGCGGCTTTTTATCGAGGTGCAGCACGGTAACACAGTACCATGAGCAGCTGCAGCAGCCAGCCGGGAGGAGAGCTTCGTGTGGACGACAATACAGCAACCCGTTTTTCTCACCAGGTTAGTTAAAAGTGAAATGCAGGGGGTTGGTATGCAGCTGGTGACGGGGCAGGAAGCGTCTCATCGTTACGGGTCCTTCCGTGTCCGTCACTGTCAAGCAAGCGTATAGTAGTGAGGAGCGGTCCCAGCCCGTTCGTCCTCCTGCCAGCAGCAGCCCTCGCCGGAGCAGTGAAGAAAAAGCGATGAAATCACCAGGTCCAGCTGCCATGAGAGAAAGGACAGCAGCAGCAGCATTGCGACGGCACTCGAGGAGTCGTAGCAGCCTTTTCTGAGCAGACCCTGCCACAGCAGCGGCGGTGGTAGAGAGGAGGCGCGCAGCGGCGCGGCCGGCCACAACGGCGGCGGCAGCTGCGGCAGCACACCAGAAGAAACAGCAGAAGTCGCAGGCGTACAAGAGCAGCGGAACGTAGTATATTTTACACGTGTGTCTGTGCGCGCAGGCATTTTTGCTGGTTCTCTTCTCTTCTCTCCCGTAAATCTGCAGTTGCTTCCGTACATGTGTCGTGTGAACTGCGCCCAGGTGGAAGGACCGACACGCACATATATTAGGGGAAACGAGCTTTTTCCACTTGCGTCGGTTTCCTTGAGAGCGTCAGATACTTCCCTCTGCACGAACGTTGTTTGCCTGTTTTGCCCTCTCCTCTTTCCGTCGCTGGGGCCTGCTTCTTCAGATCCTCTCTAATCCTTTTCCCCGCCCGCCGCCTTTCCGACAACAGCAGCAAAGGCAACACAAGAGGAAGAAACCGGCCGGAAAAACGAATACTCCTGTGGTCGAGCGCTCCTTCCTGTCGCGTGCACTGCTTGTTGCTGCTGTTGTAATGGACTTGTGCTGCTGTTCCTCCAACTGACTCGTTGCGGTTCCGCTGCCGGACTACTAACGTGCTGCTGCCTTCTACCATCTGCTGCTGGTCGAAATGACCCTCTGCTGCTCTTCCTTATCTGCGTCAGTACTTTTGGCTGCACCTGCAGACGAGGGACATGACTACCTTCCGTAGCGAGGACGCGGAGTCACACGTATACGCTTTCTCTCTCGTATACAGATGTGTACGTCTCAGGATATAGAGTTATATATAGGTACCTTTATACTTCCTACGTTCTTCTGGAGAGAGATATATACACAGTGCCGCTCGTTAGTAACCGTTGGTGCTGCTCCTGATCCTCCTGGTTCCATCATACCCGCTCCTGCTGCTGCTGCTTCTTCTCGGTGACTGCGCTGCCGCTGGTTTGCCTCAGCGATGTTTGGGCGACTTCCTGCTGCTTCACGAGATCCCGTCGTGGTGCTGCTGCGCACCGCCTTGTCTGCTGCTGTGCCGTCAGTGTGGTACTACCGATGTGCTGCTGCTGCTGCTGCAAATCTTGCGTCTTGAAGACGTGGTGAGGCTCCCTCCCTGTGTGCTGCTGCACCTGCTGCAGCGGAAGGACAGGCACTCCATTCACTTGTACTTTTCCTAGCGTCGAATCGCCGCCGCAGCGGCAGCCTCAGCACCAGCAGCAGCGACTTCGTTCCTGTCAGCCGCAGCGTTTGCAGCAGCAGTGGACTGCGAAAAAGAAGCAGCAGCAGCAGCTTTCTTCCGGCATCGGCTGGAGGGCCTGTATAAGAGGAAGAAGCACCAACAGCAGCAAGAACTTGCTGCACACTAGCGAGAGGCTAAGTGGCGACAGCGGCAGCAGAGGCAGCCTGGGCAACCGCAGCAGAGGGACCAGCAGGGCCGGCAAGACTGTTTTTTCCTTGCGACTGCAGGATTTACTCCTGCTGCTTGGACTTCGAAAGTGCGTCGTCGAGGAAGGAGCAGCGGCAGCAGCACTGGGGAAGACTTCTCTTCTGTCTGCCTTCCCCCCACTTCCTCCGTTACTAGCCGCCGCAGTGGGTATATGAATGACGTGGCAGGTGCTCTTTCTGGTGTTGATTTTCACCGTCTTCCAAAGTGAGACTTGTTCCGGCCGTGTTTTTGCGTCTCGTCTCTTCTGCCTCTCTTCTGCTTCGGGACTTTTTTTTTTTACATGCGACTGTGACATGTGGGGCTGCTGCATCCACTTTTGTAAGAGGACCCTTTGCTGCTGCCACGGCTGCTGCAGTTCTCTTCTCTGCGGCTGACTCCACGTGTGTGGGACATCAGCAGCAGCAACTGCTGCCCTCCCTCCCAGCAGCACCAACTGCTGCTCTCCCGTTTTTCCTCAGTCTGCTTGTGGTTCTCCTCCTCCTCCTCTTGCGATTCCCTTTGCTCCTGTTGCTGAAGCTCTTCCGTGCCTGCTGCTGCTGCAACCAGTGCGGCTGGTGGGTCCCTACTGCTGCAGCGTCGCCTGCTGCCGGTTCTGCTGCTGTGCGAGTGGCTGCACGGCTTGCGGGCTTCTGTCGTGCGCCTGCTGCTGCTGCTCCTCCTCATCCTCCTCTGCGTCATCTGCACGGGGTCATGAGAGGAAGAGACGCAGAGCGACAGCACGGGGGGGGCGCGGAGGTGCTGCAGCAGCACCAGCAGGCAGCGACAGCAGCAGCAGCTGCGACTCTGCTTCCTGTTCCTCCTTCCGCTTTGTCCAGCAGCAGTGGCAGCACTGCCGCTTGTTCTGCTTTTCTCACTGTTACCGAGACGTATGGACGGAGGAGGCAGATGGCGGAAGGGGAGAAGCTTCACGCAGAAGAAGACGAAGGTGGAGGAGGAGAAGAGGAAAATGATGAGGAAGTGGCGCTCCTGCAGCAGGCGAGACAGATGTCCCTCACACTCAAGGAGGACCCGTGGGCCGGCATCCACAAGTATTTTCGCCTGCTTGAGCTGTACAAACAGCTCGGCGACTACGAGAAGGTATGCTGCTCCGGTGTACGTACGCCACAGCAACGCATCTGCTTTACCCTGGCACCTTGGGGTACACTGCGCAAGCTGTGGTAGACTTCGTATCTTTGTCAGTACTGCTGCGCCGCTGCAGCACGAAGCTGCTGCTGCTGCTCTGATGCTGCTGTTGCTCTCCTGGTGCGGCTGCTCAGCTGCTCTGCTGCTTCGGTTGCTCTACTGCTGCTGTTGCTCTACTGCTGCTGTCGCTCTGCTGCTCTGCTGCTGCTGCTGCTCTGCTGCTGCTGTTGCTCTGCTGCTACTGCTGCGCTGCTGCTGCTGATGCTCTGCTGCTGCTGTTGTCCTGGTGCTGCTGTTGCTCTGCTTGTCGGACGGTATGTCACACGGGCGTCCGAAGCGCTGTTCGCGCTGCTGCGCCCGTCTCGGTGTTGTAGGCGTTTCTGGGGGGTGTTGCGGCTGCTGGGGAGTTTTGTTGCTGCATTTATGCCGTACTACCTGCTGCTGTCTTCGTGACCGTGCTGCTGCTGCTACTGCTGGGCTTCGCTGCTGCTGTGCGTCTGCGTCGGCTGCTGCTGGTGCTGCTCAGCGGAGGTGTGTGTATGCGTGTGTGCTGCTGGTGCTGCGGTGTGGGCCGTGCAGATGCAGGCAGCAGCGCGGCGGCTGTGCTGCTTCTGCCCAGTAGAAGAAGACTTCCTGCTCTCTTGGCTGGAGGAGGAGAAGCGATTGCAGAAGCAGCAGCAGCAAAGCGGCAGCAACAGTACTTCGAGCTCGGAGCCGCAGCAGCAGCTGCGACGCTTGCACCGTCTCGCGCGGCACTCCCTTCCGTCCTCCGTTGCCCTCGCGGTGCAGCACCTGCGATATGAGGAGGCGCTTTTGTTGCTGCGGCAGCAGCAGCTGCGACAACAGCGGCAACAGCAGCATCTGCAGCGACAGCGGCTGCAACAGCAGCAGCGACAGCAGCAGCAGCAGCAAGAGCAGCAGCAGCGGGAGCAGCAGCACCTCACAGCGATAGCAGCAACAGCAGCAACGGGGCAACAAAGCCAGGAAGTAGACATAGAGGCGCAGACTCCTCCTCACTTGCAGAGGCCAGCAGCACCAACCGCAGCAGCACCGGCAGCAGCGGTTTCTTTGAGAGGTCAGCTGGAGAGAAGAGCAGCCGGTGAGGATGAAGAGAAGATGAAGAAGGAAGAGCGGTGGACACCAGAGGAGCAGCAACTACCGCTTGAGCCGAAAACAACATCAGCAGGAAGGGGAGGGGCGACAGCGGAAGACAGCAGGTGGGAGGTGCAGCAGGAAAAAAGGCGGCAAAGTTGTCGCGACGGTGCCCCTGTGCCGCCCCTGGAGCAGCAGCAGCGGGAGAGACATTTGGAGCAGCAGCAGCAGCACCAAGTGAAAAAGCAGCAGCAGCACTTGGAGCGGCAGGTGGAACAACAGCATAGTGAGGAAGAAGAAGAAGAGATGTTGATGCAAGAGGTGGAAAGTGGCTGGTTGTATGTGCAACAGCAGCAGACGCAGGAAGAGAAACTGAGGCTGCTGTTTGAAGAAGCTCTCCAGGATTTTGCAATGCACGCGCTCGAAGGCCCGTTGCTGTGGAGTGCGTATCGACAATACGAAGCGACAGTCCTGGAGCGGCTGCGGGAGCAGCTGGTCGCTCTGAAGCAGCTGCAGCAGCAGCAGCAGATGCAGCAGCAGCGGCAGGCCCAGAGGCAGCAGCAGAAGCTGCAGCAGCAGCAGGACAAGGAGGGGCAGGCCCTGCAGCAGCAGCAGGCAGACGTGGTGAAGGAGGAGGAGGAAGAGCAGAGGCAGAAGCAGCAGCAGCAGATCTTGCAGCAGCAGGAGCTGTGTGCGGTAGCGCGACAAGGAGGAGGAACAGCAGTAGCGGCAGCAGAGGGGCAGCAGCAGCAGCAGGCGGAGGGACCAGAACAAGAGCAGCTTGAGTCGCAGGGGAACGCAGCAGCAGCTGCACCACATCAAGACAAGCAGCAGAAACTGCAGCTCTTGCAGCAGCAACTGCAGCACGCGTTGGAGCAGCAAACAGAAAGGATCCGCCGTCTGTTTTGTAGGCAGCTGCAACTGCCTCTCGCCGGCCTTGGCGACCTCCTAGATGAATACAGGTAACTCACTTCTTTTCCTTCTAGTCTGCTGGGGGCATTCCGCCTTTCCGTCTCCGGACACACACCGCTTCTTCCTTCGCTTCTCCATCGATGTGTCCCGCTCTCCACACATACGTATGTCTGCATCTGTGTCCACACACGTATATATATGTGTCTGTGCGTGTGTTTCCTCACATATATGGAAGTGCATGCGTAGATCTCTCCCTTTCTCTGGGGTGTCTCGCTCTACCTTCCCTTTGGTCTTCCTCTCTGTTGTCCTTTCTTCGTAGCCTCATGCGTGTCCTGCGTTTTCGCTTCATTTCTTCGTCTTTCTTCTTGCCTTCTGCGTCTTGCCTGTTCAGAGAGAGCCACTAATATCTCTGCGGTTTGCTGTTCTGCTCCCCCCGGCCCTTTTTTTGCTGTCTTCCGCACTACTTCGCCTTGCCTGTAGGCGACGCTGCCGTCTCCCTTGCTGCTCCCCTGCGGCCACTTCTTCTCTCTTCTTCACCCGGTCACACACAGAGGTCCTCCTTTTATTCTCCATCTTCATACACACAACTCCATACCCACATCTGTATGTAGACTCGTGCCTCTCTTTGAACACAGATTAACAACGTATATGTATATGCGTACGCATATGTGTGTGACGAGGTATGCGTATATACTGATGTATAGGTGTGGGTGTGTCTATGTATCCTGGGATATAGACTTGCGTCTTCTTCAAGACAAAGTGAGGAGGTGTGCGTATGTGTATGCTTTTACGTATGTACGTATGTGGTCATATATATATATATGTATCTCCCCCTGCGTCTTCTTCAAGACAGAGAGTAAGGAGGTGTCCCTCTATGAATGCTCCTATGTATGTATATGTATGGTGTGTGTGTATCCGGGGATAGACTTGCGTCTTCTTCGAGACAAAGTGCGGAAGTGTGCGTATATCTACACGTATATAACATATATGTGCATGTGTGTGTGTGTGTATCTATGCGGGCATAGACCTGCGTCTCCTTTTCAAGTCAACAACGTGGGCAGGTGTGCGTGTACGTATGCGCCTCTATATATGTGCATGTGTGCGTATGTATATGGGGGAATATACACTTTCTGCGTAGACGAAGGGACGAGGTGTGGGGCGCCGACGTACTTAACTGTATATACGTGGAGAAAGGCGGTGTGGCGCGACCGGAGAGACGCAGGCCCAGCAGGTCGACACACACGCGGTGGCGACGTCCGCACGAGCAGCAGGAGAACCACCACCACCGTCACATGCGAAGAGAGACGGAGGCGAGACGAATGTGCTGCTGCCAGCTCGATGGCCTTTTCCGCAGCGACAGAGAGGGAGAAGGAGGGGACACACGCATGCATACAAAGAGATATATACACACACGTCTCCGCCTGCAAGGCATACATATATATATATATATACGGGCAGATCTCCGCCTGCGGGCTCATATACCTAGACGAGTCTCCGCCTGGGGGCTCAGATACGTACAGATAGGTACGCGCATGGGGGCTCATGTGTACACAGGTAGATCTGCGCGTGAGGGCTCATATATATACAGATAGGTCTGCGCGTGAGGCCTTTGACCAGCGCGTTGGCATGTTTCTGCGAAATTGAGGAGGGACCCCAGCGACGTCGTTGCTTGGGAGACGGTGCCACCGAGAGGGGGACGTAGGCAGGAACGCGGTCGCCGCCCCCGCCCCGCCGCAGAGTGCGGAGGACTGCCTGCCTGAATCTCCCCGCCAGTACCGCCGTGCGAAGAAGACGCAGCCTCCTGCATATACTGGAGAGACGTGCGTGTGTTGTATCTCCATATATGTGTGTGTGTGTATACGCAGCAAGTCGGTGTTGCCTTGCTGCGGATGCACATGCCCTTTCGACTCCCTTTCTCGCTCTCGCCTGTTGTGGTGCTGCACGCCTTTGTCATCGTCCGACAGATACGTCTTCTTGCTGCCTTCATCTTCTGTCTCAGTTCGTTCTCTCTGTGTCGGTCTGCGTCTCTGCCGCTGTGCCTCTTGTTTTCTCTCGCCCTTCCTTTCTCTTGCCCGTTCCCTTTTCCTGGGCCGTTTCCTCTTTTTTTCTTCGGGCCTGGCGGGGTCGGTTACTTCTTCGGGTCCCCGCGCAGTCGTCACCAGCGTCGGGAGCCGCGGGGACTCCGCGCGCCAAGCTGCGCAAGTAGATCGGCGAGTGGCTGTATGTATTTCGTGTGTATTTGGAGCTGATCCTGCGGACTTTGTTCTGTTTTTCGGACTCTCTGTGTGTCTTCCGGTTCTTCTTGCGTATCGGGCCGCGGTCTGCTGCGTGTGTCTCGTGTACGTGTGTGTGTGTGTGTGTGTGTGTTGACGTACGTCCTCGGGCGCCGACGAACTCTGTAGAGTCGCGCACGTTCTACGCAAGGCAGAGACGAAGGTGTGCACACCTCACCTAGTGTTGCCTTTCTGTCGCTTCCTCTGTCTTCGGTCTCCTTCTTCTCTTCCTGCGTCGCGCATTCTTTCCCTCCTCTTCCCGCTTTCTATTTCACATGTCCCCTCTGCACATGGTGTTGCGAGGGGCCGTGGCTGCTGCTGATACTCCTCACGCTGTCCCTCCCCCGGCGCTGCTGCTGCTGTTGCCCCTGCTGTTGCTGCTGCTGCTGTAGGTTGTGGGATTCGGAAGTACTGGCTGGAAGTGCAGCGGGAGCAGCAGAGCGCCTTGCTGCGGCAGAGGCAGCCCACGGGGCGGGGCAACGAAAGTGGAAACATGAGAGAAAAGACTTTGAAATTGAAGTGCAGAACGCTCTTGAAGACGACCAAGCCAACGAACGCATCGCTGTAAGAGAACCGTTACCTTTTCTGTTTTCTTCTTCCGCCTTCCTTCCTTTCCTTCTGTCCCGTGTGTGACTCCCCTTTCCTCTACCGATGTTTCGTCCTGCTTTGCGTCGTCTTCCTCGCCGTACCGCGGCTGTTTCGAGAGACATGTCTCCTTGCGTTGCGGTCGCTGCGACCACTGCTGCTGCTGCTCCTGCTGCTCCTCCTCCCAGGAACCTTCTTGCTGCTGTTGCTTTTGACGCCTTGCTTGCGCAGGCAGTGTCTAGAAAATTCCGCCACCGCTGCAGCTGCTGCTGCTGCCTACTATTTCTGCTGCTGCTCTGCTGCTGTTGATGCGCCGCTGCAGCGCCCGTGTCTGCTGGTCTGGCGTGCAGCGATGCTGTTGTGCTGCGGCTGCGACTGCCGCTGCTGCCGCCGCTGCTGTTGCCGCCGTTTCTCTCGCTGCCGTTCCTGTTGCTGCCGTTCCTGTTGCCGCTGCTGCTGCGGCCGCTGCTATTAAGCCTTTTTTGCTGTTTTCCGGCAGGCAGCTGTGTGGCTGTGTGGTGCTGCGTCTTCCCGCGTGTTGCGATTGTAGCTGTTTCTGCCGTTGCACGCGCGTCCGCTGTTTCTGCCGGAATGCTGCTGTTGCTGCAGAGCACGGCTCGAGTGTGGAGCGAATACATCGGCGCAGAGAGACGCACCGGAGACGCGCAACGGATTCTTGGCACGACGCTGCGGGCGTTAGAAGAGCTGGGATCGCTGGACTTGCAGTTGTGGCTCGACACCGCAGACACGTTGCATGCGCTCGCGGTCCAGCAGCAGCAGCAGGAGAGGCAGCAGCAGCAGCAGGAGAGACAGCGGCGGCGGGAGAGGCAGGAGGAGCAGCGGCGGGAGAAGACGCAGCAGGAGGATGGGCCGCAGGAAGAGAAACAGCAGCGACAGGAGGAAAAACGACAACAGCAGGAGGAGAAGGAGGAGTCGCGGGAAGTTGTGAAGAGCGGAACGCAGCAGCGGCAGGAGCAGGCGTCGGACGGGCAGTTGAAGAAGGAGGAAGCGGAGAGGAAGCAGCAGCAGCAAACGCTGGAACGGCGAGACGTGTTAAACGAAGGAGAGCGACGAGGAGAAGATTTCTTCGAGTGGTGCAGCAGCCGGTGGACTCTCGTCGAAGGTTGGCTTCTTTCTCCTGTCCACGACGTGGAAGAGGGAGCAAGCAGAAGTCGAGACGATAGAAAATTTGCTGCTTCTTCCGTTGTCGTCGGTTCATCTTCTCCCTCTGCTGGAGCTGTCGCTGCCGGCGCTTCTCCTCCTCTTCCTCCTCTTCCGCCGGTCGGTTCCGCTGGTGTTGCTTCTGCGCCTGCTCTTGCGCCTTTGGCGTCTGCGAGGCCGTCGCCTGCTGCGACGTCTGCTGCTGCTGCAGCAACCAGCAGCGAGGAAGGGACGGTGGCAGCCGGACTCTGTTCTCCTTTTCCGCCTTCTCCTCCCCTGCAGCGGCAACAGCAGCAGGTGGCACACGAGGAGAGCAGCAGCAGGATCAGACAGCAGCATCAGCATAGGTGGCTGCTTCATAAAGAACTGCTGCTGCTGCAGCGAGGAATCCGCTACTTCCCACGCGTCCCGGAGCTATGGGCACGTTACATCAAATGTGCGGTACGCATTTCCACACGTAAACTCGCTGTTGCTGCTGCTGCAGGAGTTGCTGCCGCCGCTGTTGCTGCTCCTGCTATCGCAGCTGCTGTCGTGGCGCTGGCTCCTGTTGCTTCTTGTGCGGCTTTGGCTGCTGTTGTCGCTTCTACTGCTGTTGCAGTGGCTGCGTTTGCGGCTGTTGCTTATAGGGTGCTGCTGCTGCTGCTGAGGTGCTGCTGCTGCTGAGGTGCTGCTGAGGCTGCTGCTGCGTTCGGTGTCTTCGAGTCCCTTGCTGACTCGCTGGATAGAGACTTGCCGACTCGCTTCCGCTGCTGTGTCTCGGCTCGTCCACGTGAAGTTCCCTAAGCTGCTGGGACTCCCGGGGGGGTCTACACATAGCCGTGGGGTGCTGGTGCTGCTGCTGCAGCTTGGGAAATTTGTGTTAGTCACGCCCATTGCTGCTTCAGTTGAGGAACATATGTGAACAGGTATAGGGGAGAGGGCGCTCCTGCCGTGCTGCTGCTGTGCGCGTCACATGAGTAGGTTTCGTAGTGCTGCTGGATCTGCTCCCTAGAGCTTCCTGACTTTGCTGCTGGTGCTCTATTGCACGGCCGGGTCGCTGTGTCTGCGTGGGATGTGCTGCTGGTGTTGCTGCTGATGTTCCTGTGTTGCATGCGCCACTATTGCATGTGCTGCTGCTGTTGCTGTTGCTGGTAGACTGCTGCTATTAGTACTGCTGTGTGAGCTGCGAGGGGTTGTACTGCGCTGTCCACCGGCAGAAACTTTCCTGTTGCTGCTGCTGAAGTGGTGGCCGTGTCTGCTTCTTCTCTTCGTAGCTGTTGTTCTGCATGCGGCGCTGTTTTCCTGTTGCTGCTTCTACTGCTTTTGTTGCTGCTGCCGCTGGGGATGTAGGCTGCGTTGCCGTGTACGACCGTTGAGCAGCTGCAGAAGCTGCGGGACTTTGCTCTTCGCACTTGTCAGCAGCTCTCCAGCAGCAGCAGCTGTCAGGTGGGCACTGCTGAGAAAGGGGGAAGCAGCAGCAGCAGCGGCCGAGTACAGGGAGCCACCGCAGCGGTGACTGCTGGGCCGGAACGACTCTTCAGCAACGGCAGCAGCAACACCAGTAGCAGCAGCAGCAGTGACAGAAGCAGCAGCAACGGTAGGATGGAGGAGGAGGAGGAGATGACGGGAGGCCAGCTGCAGCTGCTATCCGCGTATGCTGCAGGCTTGTTTCTTTGCTTCGAAAGAGCAGCACATACCAGCAGCAGCAGCAGCGTGATAAATTTGCGGAGCAGAGAAGCAACGGGTGTGAAGAAGAGAAAACTCCACCTGCAGGACGAGGGTCCCGCAGTTCCTGCGCACCTCGAACCGCAGCAAGACGGAGCCGCAACAGCAGCCGGAGCTGCAACAACAGCAGCAGGGGGGAAGTGGGTGCAGCAGCAGGAGGGGGCGGCAGCAGCAGCTACAGCAACGCAGAAGAAGCCGCAGCAGCAGCCGGATGTGGAAGCAGCAACAACGGGAGCTGCGCTGCGGAGGATGGACGGGGGAGAAACAAGCACTGAAGCAGTGAGGCGACCGAAGAATCTGCTGCTGCTGCTGCGCCGGCTGCGCGAGGCCTACGCTCTAGCATCTAGTGTTGCAGAGAAACACTACACTGCTGTTGCAGCAGCAGCAGGGGCAGCAGCAGGAGCAGCGCCCCGAGCAGGCGCGAGGGCAGCAGCAGGAGCAGGGAAAGCAGAAGCAAAAGGATGGGGCCAGTCACGAACGAACGCGCCCTCTGCGGCGGCTTTCTCTTCATCGCACGAGCGGCAGGGCCCGGAGCAGCAGAAGAAGCAGCAACAGCGACAAGGAGAAGAAGCGAGGAGCAAGAAGCTGGTGCAGCAGCAGGGGAATGAGAAGGAGAAGCAGCAGGCGGAAGAGCAGCAGGAACTTGAGGTGAAGCAGAAGCCGCAGCAGCAGGCGCCGCAGGAGGCTCAGGAGAGAAATCAGAAGGGGCCACAGGAGCAGGAGAAAGAAGAAGAAGAGCCGCAGCCGGAGGAAGAAAACCAGCAGCGGGGGAGAGAGCAGCAGCAGGTGGAGGAGGACAGAGACACGGAGGAGCAGCAGGAGCAAGAAGAGAGAGAGCAGGAGCAGCAGTTGTTGCTGGACGTTTGGCTGCAGGAGGTGCAGGCGGAGTGCGCCGTGTTGACACTGCTGCTGCAGCATAGCAGCAGCGGCCATGCGTGTGCTGCTGCCTTGGGCAGCGACGAGACAAAAGAGAGGGGTCTGGTGCTGCTGCAGAAGCTGTTGCAGCGGTTCCCCGGAAAAGTAGAGATGTGGGATGCCTGCAACACGTTGCTGCAGCTCCTGCTGCGCTGCCGCACCGCGTCTCTCCCGGCTTCCCCGCTTCCGAGCAGCAGCGACAACAGCACAGGCGTCCGCAGCAGCAGCACCACCAGCAACAGCAGCGGCAACAGCAGCAGCAACAGCAGCGGCGACAGCAGCAACAACAACAGAAGTATCAGCGATCTTGTAGCTTTCGCGTTGAGGTGGTATGCTGCTGCGTGTGACGCGTTAGAGAAACTGCCGAAGACTGCCGCGCTGGTACGAAGATTTTCTCGATATACCGTGGTCCTCAGTTATGTGCGATGTATCTGCGAAGTTGCAGAGAATAGCTTTTGTTACGTGTGTTTACTGTAGCTGCTTTTTCCCTACCCTTCCTTCTTTGTCGTCGTCCTGTTCTTTGTCGTGAATTTGATCCTCATCTGCGTAGTTTTCGCCTTTCTTTGTTTTTCTCCTACTCTGTGTGTGCGAAGTTGCCTGTAGCTCTTGGGTTTCCATGTTGATAGAGGAAAACGACATGTGGCTTCTCTCCGCGAACGGGCATCTGCGTGCGAGCGGTGGAGCGTATAGGGGTGTCAGCAGGTGTTCTGCAGTATGCGTACACTGCGTTCGTTACCTGTCCGAGTCAAGTCAAAGTGCGGTGTACGTACACCGCAGCTGGGCAAGATAATTAACCAGTGCAGGCGAGGACATCGCTGGGGTTGCTTTTTGTAGTCCACCCGCACTGCGGTTGCCGATTTTTCTGATGATCTCACCAGGGCATGCGTAGCTCATGTCAGGGGTTCTCTGCGGTGTGCGTATCCTGCGGTAAGTGCGCTTCTGTTTGGTGTTGCGGTGTACGTACACTGCCGTTAACCTGCTCGAGTGGCCCTATCCCCAAGTATGTGCAACACGTTTTCACCTGTTCTGCGGTGTCTGTCATCTGCGATGTCTGCCAACTCTGTGTGCCGCGCCTCCGAGAGAGTGAGGACTGCGTTCTGGTGTACGTACACCGCAGGTGGCGTCTTTCGTAGCTTCAAGCGCTTTTCTGTGCTGCTCCGTGGTGTACGTACACAGCAGTTGGCGTGGCTGTCTCCAGCCACGTGTAGGGACTGCCTCTTTGCAGCCAACGTAGTACCGTACGTATCTATACAGACTGCGAAAATGCTACGAGTTCCGGGTGTATGTACACCGCAGAGTTCATGCTGAACGCCGAGACAAATTCAGCGCAATGGAAGAACGGCGCAATAGCGAAGAACTGGGGTCTCTCACGCGAGTGTTGCTGCCCCGCGACTGTTGCTGCCGCAGGAGTGTTGCTGCCGTCCGCTTCTTCTAGCGTTCTTTCTTCGTTAGAGGAGCCGTTCGGGATCGCACCGCTTGCTGCTGCTTGTCTCTGCTGCCCTCTTTTCCCCCTGCCCCGTGCTGCCGCTGTTGCTGCTTCAGTGCGCTCCCCGATACTGGCGCTGCTGTCCCCTTCTGCTGCTGGGGCCGCTCTCTCATTGCTGCTGCTGCTCTGGATGGTGCTGCTGCTGCTGTCTCAGTTTATGTGGCTGTCTTTTTCGTGCCTGTCGCTGTGCGGTTCGCGTCGTTGGTGGTTTGTTTCTGCTGCTGCTGCTGCGCTTGCTTCTCCTGCTGCTATTCTCGCCTTCCTTTCTTCGATGTCGAGGTGCTATTGCTGCTGCTGTTGTGGGGTCTGCAGCGGGAGGAGATTCACTGCGCCCGACAAACGTTGGAGACGACTGTCGAAGTGTCGGTCCCGAGGACACCCGGTGTGTGCACTGCAGCAGCAGCGCCAGCATCAGGAGCAGCAGGCGTCGCAAGAGCAGCAGCGGCAGCAGGATCAACCCCAGCAGGCGCAGCAGGAGGAGTGGCAGCAGCAGGAGCAGGGAGAGAAAGAGAAGGTGAACGGGATTACTTAGAGAAGGTTGGTAAGAGCAGCAGCAGCGGCACGAGCAACAGCAGCGGCAGGAGCAGCAGTAGCAGTCGCACAGCTGCTGGTGAAGCGGGTGCAGCGTCGACTGAAAGAAGAGCAGCAGGAGGAGGAAAAGAAACCCGGGAAGGGAGAGAAGAAGAAACATCCGTCGCAACCGAAGAGGAAAAACGTGAAGCTGCTTTGGTGACGGCAGCGCAACGCAAATGTAAGCAGATGCTTCTCCTGCTGTTGTTGCCGCGCCTCGTGTGTGTCCTGCGTCCATATACCTTTGCCTCCTTCCCCATACATAGATGTTCCGCCGCACCGGCATGAGATACGAGCAGACTTACTTTTTCGCAGATAAAACATTTCCCTTTCATCTACTGTCGCAGACTGCAACAAGAACAGTGTTCTCCTGCCGTCGCCTGCGTGGAGTTTCATGGCGGCGCGTTTGTGGTCCATCTCCGCTTCCGTGGACAAATGACCGCGTTTTCACTCGGACAAGAGTTGCAGCAGCCCCGGGATACTCAGGCAGCCCCGACACATATGCCACCACTTCTCATAGATACAGATATAGAGACAGGGGAAAAGAAGGGGAGACACGTGTGTAAAGATTGACGCATATCGGGTAGACGGTGGCGCTTGAGTTCTGCTGCAGCAGCAGGACGCGCGGTGCTTCCCAGCCAGGTGCAGGAGCAGCTCGCTGTCTTCCTCTCGCGCTCGTGCGTATGGGGAGGTGCAAATCCCCCACATACTTACAAGTTTCTCAAAGAAGACGCAGAGTTCTTGCTGCTCGCCATCTGGCGGCTATAAGTACACATTATTGACCTTCCCTGCAGTGATCTGCATACGCGTGCGTGGATCTGTGTACATATATATCGGCTAATAGAACGTACAGGCATATATACATGCATGCTCCAGCTGCCTCTCTCTCTCTGTCTATCTCCTCCGCCCTCTCTATTCATGTATATATGTATAGGTATTCTCTTTATATATATATGTGGGTACGTATGCGCAGGTACTGTGTCTCTCTCTTTCAATCTCTGTATATATATGTGTATGTGTATATGCGTGCGGGCAGGGTTGGTTGGTGACTGTAGCTACTTCGAAATCTTTCTTCTGCTGGAAAGGAAGACCGTGCCTGGGTTCGCTTTTTGCTGCCGGTGGGGTGCCGCCTGAAAGGGATTATGTGTGGAGGAAGCTGCCACTGCCGAGGGAGACAAACGTGCGTGTGTGTATGTGTGTGCATGCGTGCTTGCTGCTGCAGCAGCAGACACAGGACGGGGAAGAGGGGGGAGAGGAGGAGGGGGAGCGCCAGGAGCAGCAGAAACAGCAGATCCAGGAAGAGCTGCGGCAAGTGCTGCTGCAGCAGACGCAGCGAAGACAGCCGCGCCTGAAGCAGTCAAAGCAGCAGCCGCAGAAACGGGGAAAGCAGCAGCACCAGAAGCTGCGAGAGGAGCGGCTGCAGAAGTGATTCCCCTGCCTCTCGTGCGCTGCAGCAGCGCGTGTAACAGTCCGGTGCTTCAGGCCGTTGCTGCTGCTGCTGCTGCAACCGAAGAGGACCTTCAGAGGCGTGAACAGGTGCGTCCTGCTCTCTTTGCTGCTGCTTCTGCTGCTGCTGCTCGACAGGGCTGGCCATGCTTCCCCCACTGCTGCTGTTGCTGTCGCTGCTGCTGCTGCTGCGCCTCTTCCTGCTGCCGTCGCTCTCGCTCCTGGTGCCAAGACCGTCCTCTTCGTATAAGTAGACATGCATATATGTATGCGTATGTAGCTAGGAGTAACCACCTTTCTGAGTGTTCACTGTGGGAAATATGTAGACGTATATGTATGTATATGAATGTATATATATGTATATATGCTTGTAGCCGTATATATGTGTGTATGTGTAGCCGTAGTTACTGTCCTTCTGCGTACTGTGTGTGGGGTGGGGGTGCTGGCGTGCGCGTCTTTCTGTTGAACGTTTTGCTGTGTGTTGAGCTGCTGCTGGTGCTGGTGCCTAGGCTGCGCTGTGTCTCTCTTCCATATTAAAGTTGCGGAAGAAGCGGCAGCGCCTTCACGGCGACCCGGACTGGGAGACTGCGTCAGACTGCAGCACAGACAGCGTTGCAGCAGCTGCCGCAGCAGCCGCCGCGGCTGCTGCCGCCGTTGCTGCAGGCGGAGGTGTGGGCGGTGCGGCCACAGGAGCAGAACTAACGAGCTGCTGCGCGGCGGAGCACGTGGCTGCTGCCGCTGCTGCTGAGGCGATGGAGAGAGCCGCGGCGCTGGCTGCTGCAGCAGCCGCTGGGGGCGGCCCGGAGGCGCTTGTAACAGCCGTACAGCAGCAGCAGGGTCTGCTGGCGGCGGCAGCAGCTGCGTCGCCGGCGGCAGCAGCTGCAGCGGCCACAGCGGCAAAGAAGCGGCAGCGTCTTAGTGTTGCTGCAGCGGTGGACTGGGTCGGGCTAGGCACCGCCGCTCCTGCTGCTGCCGCAGGAGGAGGAGTGACGGCAGCAGGAAGCGGCAGCAGTGGGGTTGGCGGCGCAGCAGGAGCAGCTGGAGTTCTGCAGCAGCACGGGTACGTGAGCAGTCGGGACGCAGCAGGAACACTCCTGCATGCGGCAATCGCCGGAGGGCCGGCAGCAGCAGCCATCCGCTGCAGCACTTTTCATCACATGCACACGACAGGAGGAGGCAGTGGGCCAACAGCAACAGGAGCGGAGTACGGGTTCTTCGGCGTCAGCAGTGGCGGCAGCAGCAGCGGCAGTATCTCCTGTCCGTCGTGTGCTGCAGCTGCGGCTGCAGCAGCAAGTTCACTCCCAGGCGGAGGAGGTGGAGTAGGAAGCGCAGGAGCCGTATCCCCACATGCAGGAGGAGGCACAGGTGCAGGGACAGGGTCTCTCCTGCTGCTGCCTCCAGCAGCAGCAGCCGGCAACCCACATCATGCAGTCTGCTTCCTTCCCGCAGCAGCAGCAGCCGCAGCAGTAGGGGGAGGAGGAGGAGGACTGCATAGCTTTGCGTCCTCTCCTGCATCAAATTTCTCTCGGTCGCGCTCTCCCACACTTCTATCGCCTTCTCTGCAGTCGTCGCGTTCCCCGTCTCCGTCGTTGTCACGCCGCAGCTCGATCTTCTCGTTGAGCGGCAGCAGCTGCAGCAGCACCAGCAGCAGCAAGGCAATGCCACTGTCGGCAGAAGCGATTGAGAGACTCACCAGAGCGACGTGGGATGGCAGAGAGTCTGCGGACCCGTCGATAGCTCCTGCGGTTCCTCCGTCGTCTTCGTCTGCACAGGCGTTTCTTGCTGCTGCAAGCGCTGCTGCTGCTGCACGTGGGAGCCGCAGCCGCAGCAACAGCACCAGCAGCAGCCGCAGCAACAGTCGCAGCAGCAGTCGAAGTAACAGCAGCAGCAGACGCACTGCCTCCTCTTTCTCCTCCCCTCCTCGGGCGGAAACGCCTACTGCTGCAAAGGCAACCCCTTCTGCTCCTCCTGCTAGTGCTACTACTACTGCTGCTGCAGGAGGAGGAGGCACTCAGGCCAAAAGCCTTGAACAGCAGCAGCACGGCAGACAGCCGCAGTCGCCGGCGAACGACGCGGCGGCGAGTAGCAGCAACAGTAGCACTGCTGAAGAAGAAGAAGCAGTCGCAGCAGTGGCCAGCAACAAATCAGCGAGTGACGTGCCACTCCTGCAACAGCAGACCGACGGGGCCCACTCTCGTCACAGCAGCAGCACCAGCAGCAACAGCAGCAGCATGCCGCCGCCTCCCTTTACCCCGCGCAGACCAGGCTGCAAACGTGGTGGCAGCAGCAGCACTTTACCCGGTGCTGCTGCTGTTGTTACTGAGAGGTCACAGCAGCCGCAGCAACAGCAGCAGCAGCAAGCACAGCCGACGGGCAGCGGCGCGAGCACCAGCTGCTGCGACACGAACAGCAGCGGCGGGACTGTCGCGCACACAAGGAGGAGGAACAGCAGCGGGGGGGGGCCGAGCAGGAATGGCATCAGCGGGGGAAGCGGCAACAGCACTGGTGCGAGCAGCGGCAACGGCAGCGGCTGCAGCAGCAGCAACAGTAATAGCGGGAGCGGCAACAGCAGCAGCGGTAGCAAGAACAACAGCAGTGGCTGCAGCAGCAGCAGCAGCGGTAGCAGTAGCAACAGCAGCGACTGCCGCAGTAGCACCGGTAGCAGCAGCAGCAGCGGCTGCAGTAGTAGCACCGGCAGCAGCAGTGGCAGCAGCGGCTGCAGCAACAACAGCAGCGGCTGCAGCAACAGCAGCAACAGTAACAGCAGCAGCGGCTGCAGCAACAGCAGCAGCGGCAGCAGCAACACCAGCAGCGGCAGCAGCAACACCAGCAGCGGCAGCAGCAACACCAGCAGCGGCAGCAGCAACAGCAGCAGCGGCAGCAGCAACACCAGCAGCGGCAGCAGCAGCAGCGAAGGGGTGGGGTCATGGAGAGGTGGTACCGGGCAGAAGCGGCGTGCGTTGGAGGCGGGTACGTTTCGCAGCAGCGGCAGCAGCGAGAGCGAAGGCGACAGCAGTAGTTCGTGGCACGGAGGAGCTCGCGACGCGTGTGCCGGTGCAGCAGAAAGAAGAAGAAAAAGCGCAGAGGAAGTCGGTGAAGAAACGGAAGAAGATGGCGGCAGCAGCAAGGGAGAAGAAAGCAGCCGCAGCCGTCGACGGCGACGCATAGATGCTTCTGATGCTGCTGCAGACACCCGACGTCAGACGGAGCGGCAGGAGATGGAAGAGCAACAGCAGCGGAAGACGAGCCACCAGGAAGGGGAGGGGGGCACGCAGCAGCAGGACGTGTTGACGAAAAGCCATTCCTCAGAAGAAGAAGAAGAAGAGTCACGCGGCAAAGAGGCGAGAAGAGAAGTCATCCCGCGTCGGGGAAAACACTTTCACCAGCTCCGGTAAGTCACGTGCGCGGAGTGCCGGCACGTGCACACCCCACACCGAGGAAGCAGCGCGCTCCGGTGTACGTACACCGCAGGAAATTGCCGCTGCTGCATTTCCACAAACACACACACGCACACACGTGGGGGTGTAGCACGGCAATGTCTGCTACGTCGCTTCCAGACTAACGCCGCCGTCCTCTTGTGGCTCTGGCCGTGCAGCTCTCCTGCGTCCCCTTTTTTTAACGTTTCCTCACCAGCGGACCCACCAGGAGAGACTCTTTCTCACACAGCGTCGCTGCTGCCTTGCAGCAACTACCACGCGGCATGCTGAGATACAGAAATGTCCACCCACGCGTTTTCCTCCCTAGTGTCCATTTTTCTCCGTTTGTCCACGTGTACCTATCTGTCTCGGTCTCTCTCTGTCCCTCCGACACTCTCTCTGTATGGATGGATTTCTGTTTGGGTCTCTCTATGTATCTGTCTTTATCGTTTCCCTCTGTGTTTCTCCATCTATCTGTCCCTTCTTCGCCTTTCCACTCTCTACCTGTTCCCCTCGCTCTGGCGTCTCCATCCTACGTCTCTGTGTTGCTCTGTGTTCCTTTGTCTTTCCCCCTTGTCTCTGTGTGTGTGTGTATTTACTTCTGTCTCTCTTCTGCTGTCTCTGTGTGTCTTGTTCGAAGCACACACCTCCGCGCGTCCTTCCCTGTGTCTCGCTCGATCGCTCTCCATCTCTCTATCTGTCCCGCCTTTCCGCGCATACTTTTTCGCTTTCTGCTAGCTTGCAGATATCCAAGAGAAATGGCGTGCAACAACAGGCTTCCACACATCCCGCGCAAGGGGGGTCACTAACGCGCTTCTTCTCTTCTCCGTGGTCCAGCAATAAAGCGCGGGCTAACAGCTCGCCGTCACCCGTGTCTGCTTCTATTCCCCCTCGCGCCTGTGTAGCTTCATCTTCCTTGCGTACACCTATCTACCATGGACGTATATACGTATACCTATTTCTTATAAATATGTTGGTATGTATAGAAGTGGTCGCTGAATAAAGAATGCATAGAGAGAGATGTGTGTGGCCAATAGTGCACGCGTTGAAACAGTGTGCGTCTCAGTACCTAACAGCGCCTGTGCGACATCTATAACAAGACATATATGTATATATAGGTATATATGTACAGACGTAGCCACGCCTTCTCTGCATGCGCAAATAGGTCATAGGTGTATGGGTGATGGTTTGTGTTGGTAGTGGGCGAGGGAAGTCGAGACATATATATATATATATATATGTATATATATGTATGTGTAGGGAAGTCTTTTTTTAAGGAGTGGTGGACGAGGGAGAAGCGGCTGGACACCCAGTAGTGACACAAGAGAGAAAAAGAGAGAGAGGAAAATAGAGAGAGAGAGTTCTTAGTAGGCAGGTGTGCAATATATGTGCGCTTGGTGCGTCTTGTGTACCGTCGCGTTTTGTGGAAGGGGAGGCGGTGCTTTTTGTCGACGTCGATGTGTGCCTGTATGTCAAGAAAAAGGAAGTGCCACAGCGTGAGCGCACGAGGTGAGTCTCTTCTTCTCCGGCGTAGTACAACACGTATGGTACCTCTCTTTTCGCTCTGTGTGTGTGTGGAGGTAGTCAAGAGCTTGCAGTCGGGTGTACGTACAGCGCCCGAGGGTTCTTCTTCCAGGGTATTTCTGTGCGCCAACGTGTGTAGTTCGGGTGCGTGAGGGTGGAAGAAGCGAGGGACGGCAGAGGGACGGGCGGCTTCTGTTTCTTGTGGAGGTTTTGTGTGGGGTGCCCTGCTGCTTCCAGCTTCTGCAGACGGCCCGGTTTGACGTCGCGGCGGGGTGTACGTACACGCCGTTCGGTGGTGACGCAGACTTGACCGTGTGCTGCGCCGTGTACACGTAGATGCTCTTCTTCTGTAGAGTGAATCCGAGTCCTGACAGCAGAGAGAGAGAAAAAGGAAGAAACGAAGGAAACAAAAAAGCGCCTGCATTTGTGCAGTCCGAATGAATCTGGACGTGAGGAAGATGTCTCTGTGCGTGGGTGTGTGTGTCTGTGCGTACGTGCCGCGTTCTGAGAAGCTGTCGCTGCGGTGTACGTACACCGGAAGATCGGGTCAGTGTCTGTCTGCCGGTGAGACATGGCTGAAAAAAGCTGCTGCTGCCGCCTCTGTGGTGTTCCGCGGCGCGGTGCGTCGCTGCTGCAGGGCAGAGAGCGGCAGCATGGCAGCAGCAGCAGGACGCGCAGCAGACGTGGAAGAGGAAATGCATGCGGAGACAGAGCAGCAAGAGAAGGACGACGAAGAAGAAGAAGCGCGCTGCTTTTTTTTTCCCAGCAGCAGCTGCAAGAGGCAGAGCGACGTACCGTGTGGATATCGAATCTCGACAGCAGCACCCAGCAGAAGCATCTCGAACAGCTCCTGCAACAATATTGTGAAGGGGTGAAAGAAGTAAGGAAAGCAAATATATCTCCTTAGAATAGTCCACATGTTCATATATATATATATATATGTATGTATTTGAATAGTCCACATGTTCATATATACATATATATATGTATTTGTACACGAAAACATGCGAGTATATATCTGGCTGTGTGTATGCCATGTGTGTATCACGTATGTATGTGTGTCTACATGTATATGTATATATATGTGTGCATCGATAGGATATTTATTCATACACATTCATGTATATGAGTGTGTGTGTGTGTGTGTGTGTGTGCGTATCTAATATATATGCATATGTGTGTCTACGTCCACATGTGTGTACGTGTGTGCACCAGTAAGACATATATTCATATGTGTCCCTCTCACTCTCTCCCAGTCTCTGTCTCTCTCTGTCTCTATATACATATATATATGGATCAATAAGATATAGGTACATATGTGTATATATGTGGATCAATAAGATATAGGTACATATATGTATATATGTGGATCAATAAAGTATAGGTGCGCATGCGCATATGTTTCTTCATCTCTCATCTCTGTAAATAAACATGTGTATGTGGGTATGTATGTGTATGTGTGTGTTCACGAGGACGGAAAAGAAGACTTTCTGCAGGTGTTGCCCGGTTGTTTTCTCGAGGACACACACACGTATACACATGCATGCAAGGAAGAATCTCTACATCCCTTCTATTGATGTAGACGTGGATATTCCAATCACATATATATATGTGTACAACTGCATATATATATATATATATATACGAGGAAGAATCTCTACATCCCTTCTATTGATATAGACGTGGATATTCGAGTTCCACCTATGTATATACGTGCATCTGCATAGCATGTATTTGTATGTTTGTATATACATGTATATGCCCATTCCTCTACGTCTGTGTAATTCAAGGCATACGAAGGCAGACTCCTGCGGGTCGACTTTTGTGTTATTTCTTTTGCATGTAATTTCTTCCGTACGCGTGTTGTGGGACTGCAGTGACGCTCTGCGTCGCGGTCGCACATCTTTCAGGGCTTCCCATATCACGCCGATATGTATTTCCCCTCCGCCGTTCTTGAGCGTATCTGGCTATGACTAAAGGCCGTGTCTGCGCCTTTTACTTATATAGAGAGAAAGAGAGAAGGAGAGACACAAACACATGTATGTATAAATACGTACATATCTATAGATACACGTTATTCATACACATATATATATCCGTATACGTGGCTGTCTACATAGATGTGTATGGATGCATCTAGATCACGGTGTACGTATGTATATATATGATATATATACAAACATCTACGCATAGATCTACGCGTATATATATGGATAGACCGATGTATGTATAGAGATATGTATGTATATCAGTAATTAGTGCGTGTGTATGTGTGTGCATGATACGTCGCAACCGTCTCACGTGACGATGGATGAGGGGTGTCTGCAGATTCCCTGTGCTAATATCTACGCAAGTGTCTATAAACATGTCCAGAGACAGTATACCTGTGTATATATAAGTATCTGTACTACTCTGTATACATATAAATGAGAGGGCGTACACATTGGTATTTACGTATGTACTTCCAGTTCGAAGCAGGCGCGTATTTACGTAGTTGCTGTCCTTTCAGACGCATATGTGTTTACGCGTGATGTTGCTTATATCCGCCTTCTTTGCTACACCGCCGTCTCGTCTGCGTCCCTCCTCCTGTAGACGTGCCCATCCATATTTATAGGGCGACGATCCTGAGCGTAGCTATCCGTGCGTCTACCTACGTATCGGTCTATCTATACACACACGTATATATATGTGTGTAGCTACACACACAGAAAAAGAGAGAAACGGACGCACCTACATATATACGCAGATGAACGTAGCTGGAGAAATATAGATATACATACAACACCGACGTACAGACATATACGTGCGTGGAGATATCTACGTCACATGTAAACACAAGCCAGAGCAACACTTGAGGGGAGAGAACTATAATAGATGCACCGTAGTACCACCACTATTCCTACTATTCCGACCTATTATTCCGACTTACCTATATATATATATATATGTACACCTCAACACTTGCTACTACTACTACTACCTGCCTATATGTATATATGTACACGTCAGCACCTGCTACTACTGCTACCACCTGTATATATATATATGTACGTCAACCCTTGCTACGACTACTACTACCTGCCTATACATATATAAGTATGTACACGTCAACACATACCCCTGCTCGTAGCTGCCGATATATATATATATATGTGTATGTAGACATCAAACTTGGGGACAGAGAATTGCAGTGGCTGTAGTAGTGGTGCTACCACTACTCCGACTACTATGAGTACCACTACTACGACCATCACAACTACTATTACGTGTGCCCCTGCATGTCATATATATCCATGCAAGTGTATACGTGCAGATATTTGTTCTCCTTGGTGCATGTATATATGAGTAGATGTACGGGTCTCATAGAAGCAGCTGGGAAGAGGAGTGGCGGGGTTGCGGAGACGGTGTGCCAACAAGAGAGAGGAGTTGCTTCAGTAGAGAGCGTGGTGGCTGCTGAGCCTCTGCATGCCAACATTGGTTTCTTCTCCGCCTTTTTCTGAGCCTTTTCGTCTCCCCTCCTCTTTTCCTCACCTCCAGAAGCAACTTCCAGGCAGAAACGAAATTTAGTGGACAGCGACGCGGGGTCGACACGAAGACGACCACACACGTGTCTCCTCCTCCTCCTCTTCCTTTTCCCGCCTCTTCATGCTGGTGGCTGTCCCCACGCCATTTCCTCCTCCCGGTGCCCTGCTGCTCTCTGCTGCTTCTCTCTCTCTGTGTGTGCGTCTCCATTTCTCCCTCTGTTTCTCTACATGTGTATCTCCCCCCCCCTTCTCTTCCCTTCCGTCTCTTCTCCCGGGATCGAGGCGACCAGGGGGGTAAAGACTGTCAAAATTTGATAGTTCCTCATCATCTGCGCAGTGGAGAAGGAGAAGTCGAAAGACTTCCTTCAGAACCCGCTAAAAATCTGCGGCAGGATTCGCAGCTTTGTCTTCTCCAGATATATAACCGCCTGCAAGGCAGAGAGAAATGGAGGACGTAGAGTTTACTCCCCCCCCCCTTCGCTCTCCCCGTCTCTCCCCCCGTCTCTCCTCCCGTGTCTCCCCCGTGTCTCCCCCCCCCCCTTTCTTTCCACCCGTCTCCCCTCCCCTCTCCC
>KL647296.1:105318-262159 GCA_000727475.1 Sarcocystis neurona | reverse complement strand
CTTCTCCCCCCCTTCCTCTCCCCTCCGTCCTCCCCGTCCTCCCCCGTCCTCTCCTCCCGTCCTCTCCCCCGTCTCTCCCCCGTCTCTCCACCCGTCTCCCCCCCCCCTCCCGTCTCTTCCCCCTTCTCTGAATCTCTTCCTTTCCGCTTCCTTGTCTCTCTTACTTTTCTCGTTGCGTCTCTCTCTTTTGGCTCTTCTCTTTTCTCGGGTCCCTGTTGCCGTGGCGCAGGCTTCCTCTCCTGTACAGACGCGCGCCTCACTGTCCCTGTGTGCGTTTTCTTCTCATCGTTTCGTCTCTTCCCGCGGTCCCGTCTTCTTCTTCGTCCTCTTCACTCTGTCTCTCTGTGTGTCTCCCTTTCTCTCTCTCTCTGTCCGGTCGTCCTTGTGCCTCGCGTGTAGCAGAGTTCTCGTCCACTGTTCTTCTCTGCTGCCCATTTATTGACGTTTTCTTCGTGGTCACCTTCTGCTTCGTCGTCTGCCGGTTTCTTCTCTCTCTTCCTCGGTCTCCTCTCCTCCCCGCCACTTTCCCTTCTTCTTCTTGTCCTTCTCCGTCTCCCTCGTCTGCGTCTCTTGTTGTTCTCCGTCGCCTCCTTCTCTTCGTTCTCCTCCTCATCCTCTTCCTCCTTTTTGTCTTTTCCTGGCAGGTGCGCCTGGTGAAGGACTTCCGGGGGAAGTCCAAAGGCTTCGCCTACGTCGAGTTTTCTTCGCCTGCAGCCGCTGCTGCTGCATGCAGACAGCTTCACCAGAAGGAGTGGCATCGACGACCGCTACGGGTCCTCCTCTCCGCCCCGACAAAAGCAGTTTACGAAGAAAAAACGCTCTTTATTTCCAATGTTCCACAAGACATGCATGCGGCAGACGTGTATCGCGCCTTTGTGCGCCTCAGGTTCCCCTCCGTTCCCCGCGCGGTTCGCCTCGTGCCGCAGAACAAGAGCGACCCCGCCTCTCACCTTCCACGTCTCTCAGCGCAGACGTCTTCTGGTGGTGTACGTACGCTCCAGACTGCCCAGGCGTCATCTCCCGCCCCTGCACAGACTGTTTCTAGTGGTGTACGTACACTCGAGACTGCCCCAGGAGCAACTTCCGCCCGCACGGTAACGTCTTCCGAAGGTGTACGTCCTCCAGCCCCGGAGGCGGAGACGAGGACTGGACCGTCTGTTCCCCGTGCGGCGTGCGGCGTACATACACCGCGAAGTTCGGATGTACGGACACTCCCGTCAGCAGCTGCGGGCGGTGTTGCCCAGCCATCGGGGCCCTCGGACGGCGTCCCCCCCTCGTCTTCTGCTGAAGCGCCTTGGGAAGTCGAGACTCCCGACAACAGTTCACCTGCACCTGCCCCACCGACAGCCGTCGTCGGCGCGACCTCGTTGCTCCAGCAGCAGCAAGGTCACCAGCAGCCCGAAACGGAGTCACCGCCGCAGCAGCAGGGACCACAGGAGGACACGCCGAAGCACCAGACGCCCGCTGATGCGAGGGAAGGCGAAAAAGAAGACGCTGCTGCTGCTGCTGCAGAGCAGTTCCCACACAAAGGGTACGCGCGCGCGGATGGGTAGCGTCGTCGCTCTCTTCCCTCCACTGCAGTACTCTCCACAGAAATGTGCCTGTTTCTCTTTCGCACGTCTCCCTCCACACAACACGTCTTGTATATATATATATACATATGTATATATATGTACGGGTCTCTGCAGGTGTAGCTGTGCGTGTGCTTGGGCGTAAATCTGTCTCTATACCGTTGGGAAATGACGGCGTGTGTATACGTGTAGCGACTGTCTTTGCTTCCCCTTTTCGTGTCAAGCTGCGGTCGATCGAGGTTTTGACTGGGCACGAGGACTAACACAACGATATGTGGTACCCCGTGTGCAAGGGGAGGGAACAACTTCTGCGGTTCACCAGGACACGAAGAGGTCGCCCACTAGGCGCGACCGCTTGATCTCCCACCGCGCCTCTCGGCGCCACTGCGCTGCGGAGCCTCCTGCTGTTGCTCCTGCTGGGAATGGTGCTGTTGCTGCTGCTGGGAGTGCTGCTGTTGCTGCTGCTGGAAATGCTGCTGTTGCTCCTGCTGGGAGTGGTGCTGTTGCTGCTGCTGGGAGTGCTGCTATTGCAGCTGCTGGGCCTGCTGCTGCTGGGACTACTACTGTTGCTGCTGCTGGGCGTGCTGCCGGTCCTGCTGCCTTTTTTCTTCCCGCGTCACTCCGCTACAGCTGCCGAACACATCGCCTGCTGCTGCTTCTGCACCGTCTCGTGCTGCTGCATCTCCTTCACCTCTTCGTTCCGCCGTTGTCGTTGCGCGGCACACTGATGCTGCTGGTCCTCTGCTGCTGCTGCTACGTTGTCTTTGCTGCTGTACTGTGGTGCTGCTGCAGGTACGGGTACGTTGACTTTGAGTCGCATCAGGCAGCGGTGGAAGCTCTGCAGCACTTCCTGCGGTGCAGGAACAGCAGCAGACGACAGCAGCAGGGAGAGGAGACAACAGCCGCGGAGAAAAGAGCCGGTGCAGCACCTGCTGCTTCCTTCTGTGCGCCGACACTGCTTCCGGGCACTGTTCCCTGTGAAGGAGACAGCAGCAGCAGCAGCAAGACAGAAACAGACGAAGGCAGCAGCGGCAGCAGCGGCAGCAGCAGCAGCAGCGGCAGGAACAGCAGCAGGACTGCCGACGCAGAGGGAAAAGAGGAGGAGGCCCGTTGTGTGATGGAGCTGAAGCCAGGGCATGCGTTTCTGCTGGCTCCCTCCATACCGATGAAGTCGCACCGCTGGATCAGAGCCCCGCCGAATAAAGTACGTTCGACTTCTGTTTTCGTCTCGTTTTCCTCTTCCGTCGTCTCGCGCGGTTTCCTTTTTTTTCATGCGGAAGGATATTCTTATTATTCTTCTGCCTCCGGGTGTGGTCCTGCCGCTGCTCTCTCTGCCAAGACGCTCTGCTGACCGCTCCTTGCTCCCGTGGCCACACTTAGGTCTGTGCCGTTCGACGCTTTTTTCTGCTGCTGCTTCCGCTGCTTATGCGGATGGGCGAGCTTTGTCGCTCTCCTCTGCTGCTGTTTCTTCTAGAGAAGCGCGAGGTCGTGCTTCTAACGGCCTTCGCTGCTCTCTGTTGCCGCCGTCCGGCTGCAGCGGGGGCTGCTCCTGCACCTGCTGCCGCGTCATTGTGTCTTCTTTGCTCCTCCGTCTGCTTCCCAGCGTGAGCCGCTGCCCCCACGCCGGGTTGTCCAGCAGTGCGCTATCTGGTTCTTCTGCTGCAGGGCTCCTGGTGCTACTGCCTGCTGCCGGAGTCCTCAAGGCGACTTCCTCCGTCCTGCTGCTGTTGCTGGCTTTGCCTGTTCCTCCGTCTCGCCCGCCGCTCCTGCACCTGCTGCTCGCGCTGCTGCGCTTTCTCCTGTGCTTGTCGCGGCGTTGCTCTGCGTCTTTCCCGCTGCCGCCCCCGTTGCTGCTGCTCTTATCGTTGCTGCCGGGCTGCTGTTGTGTTGCTGCGCCGGTATGGGGGGCTCTGCTGCCGTCGCTGCTTGCGGCTGCGGTGGGGCCGCTGGTGCGGCTACAGAGGAAGCTGCAAGTGCGGCTCTTTTTCCTCCGGCCGCAGGGGGGCTACTGCTGCACTGCACTGCTGCCCTCCGAGATGTGTGCGTGTCTCTTCTCTCTTTGTGGCTGCCGGCAGGAGGAGCAGCTGCGTCTCAGGGAGACAAAGAAAGAAGCGGTGGTGGAGAAGAAAACGATCTTCGTCAAAAACTTGGCGTTTGCAGTTGAAGAGCAGCAGCTCGCCGCCCACTTCGATATGTTCTGCAGTATTCGACCGGCTCAAGTTGTTATATGCAGGTAGAGAACTCTCCTCTCTTCCCCCTCGTTTCTCTCTCTGTGTATGTGTGTGTCTCTCTGTCTCGCTATCCTGCCTTCCTTCCGTTTTCTGCTGCTTGCTGCACCCTCACTTCTTCGCCTTCTCCCCCTGTTCCGTGCTCGTATTCTCCTCCTCCTCCCGTCTCGTCTCCTCCTCTTTTTTCCGTCTTCTCTCCGTGTTCTTCCCCGCGTGTATTTGTGTCGTCTTCTTTCTGTTCCTGCTGCTGCTGCTTGGTCGTCTTCTGCTGCACTGCAAGAACTTCGCTCTGCCTCACCGGCGCGCGGCGGGAGGCAGACCGCAGAAGGACGGGCGCGCACAGCAGCAAAACGAAGCCGTCGACACGTACGCCGACCACCTACGTCGTCAGTCTGCTGCTCTACTGCACCCACATGTATATATACGTATGTATACATATATATGTATATGTATGTATGGAAGCATATTCTTCTAGATAGACAGGAATATACATACATACATACAAATACACATATATGCTCTCTATTTGCTTGCATAAATATACGTACATGTACGACGTCCACTCAGAATGCCTGAATTCCCAGATACGCAAACGGATGTCCATCGCGATGTCTACACAGAGATACAACCACCACCGCCACATACGTATACATGTGCATATGGATATATATACATATATATATATATATATATATGTACATATATAAAGAGAGAGATACAACGAGGGAGGGTGAAGATACACATACAGAGAGAGACGGAGTACATATATATATATATATATATGCAGAGAGAGAGAGATAGTAAATATGTACGTATATGTAAAGAGTAAATATATATATATACATATATGTAGAGGGAGAGAGGGAGGTCATATCGCTGCATCTGTGTGTAGACCTGGACGAAGCGGGCGTATCGCTGTTGTCGTGTATTTATGTATACGACCAGCTGCTGTCAACTTGTATGTACCTATCAATCTTCCTCTTCCTCCGTTTATATATATATATACCTATGGAGTGGGTGCACGTGTGAAGTGCCGTGTTGCTGCTGGTAGTGGCCTGCTACTGCGGAAGGGCGAAGAGGAGGAGGAGACGTGACTGGTACTGCTGCTGAGATGGTTGCTGCCGCTGCTGTGGGGAAGCAAGACGGCTGCTGCGGAAATGTAGCTACTGCTTTTGCTGCTACTTCTGCTGGTATAGTTGCTGCGATTGATGTGGGGAAGAAAGACGGCTGCACGGCACATGTAGCTGCTGCTCCTGCTGCTGAGGCTGCGGTATGGAAGGCCGCTGCTGAGGAAACGGGGCGGATGCTGGTGCTGCTGCTGAACCATCTGCGGCGGATGTGGGGAAAAGACGCCTGCCGCGTTGTCGCCCACCGGCACCGGCGGCTCCAACTGGCGGGCGCTGCTACGTTGAAGCTACTGCTGCTTCTGCTGCTGCTTTTGCTGAGCAGTTGACAGCTGTAAATAGATACAACTGCATCTATCCGTAGACTCAAACATGTACATACATATATATATATACATATATATGTATATACCTATATTCACGGATGCGCACAGATGTAGTGCTGCGCGGCTCGTGTTTCTTCGGCTGCGCTGCGGTGGTGGCTGCGCTTGGCGATACGGCTGTTGCAGCTGCTGCTGCTTCTCTTGCTCATCCTGCTGCTGTTACTGCTCCTGTTCCTCTTGCTGCTACTGCTGCTTCTCTCTCTCCACCGGGTCCTGCTGCTGCTACTGCTGCTGCCGTTGCCGCTTCTCTTGCTCCCTCTGTTTCTGTTGCTGCTCCTGCCCCTGTTGCTGCAGCTGCTGCTTCTCTTTCGCCTCCGGGTCCTGCTGCTGCTACTGCTGCTTCTCTTGCTTCCCCTGCTGCTGTTGCTGCTACTCCTGCGATTCGTCGTGCAGCTGCTTCTCGTGTGGAGCTGCTGCGGGTGGTCTTGCTGCTGCTGCTGCTGTGTGCAGAGACGGCAGCGGAAGATCGAAGGGATTCGGGTTTGTGGAGTTTTCTACCGAAGACGACGCGATGGCTGCGATGCTGGCGAATGCTTCTCAACTAGGTAATGCTCCCCTTCTTTTTCTCACGCATTTTGCTATCCATGGCTTCACCGTCCTTTTCTTCGTCGTTTGCTGGTTCGTTCTTCTCTTGTGCGGGCGCGACGGGTCCCGCGCGGAGTCGTTCTTTGTGCCGCTGTTGCTGCCGCCGTGGCGCCGACGGAGTGTCGTGCTGCTGGTGTTTGCTGCTGCTGTTATCCTCCACTCCCGCCACGACGTGTGTCTTGCTGCTGCGCTGCGCTGCGAATTGCTGGCCTTCTGCTGCATACGCTGCTATTGCTGTCACGGTCTTGCTGTCGCATGTGTTGCTGTAGCTGCTGCTGTTGCTTGCTCGCGTGCTGCTGGTAGATTTCTGCTTCTGCTGGGGCCGTGTTGCTGCAGCTGTTGTTCTGCTGTTCCGTCTCTGCTGCGGCTTCTGCCGTCGCCACAGCATGGATGGAGTGCTGCTGCCGCTGCCGCTCGTGTCGCTGCTGCGCTGCTGCGTCTTCTCCGGTTGCGGTGCTGCGGCTGCTGCTGGCCGTGCTGCGCGGCTCGTGTACCACCTCGTCGTCCTTCTGCTGTGGCGTCGTTGCTCTTTGCTGCGCACCGCGGCGCTGCGACTGCTGTTGCTGCTGCGGCTTGTTCGTCCGCTGCTGCAGAGGGTCGCTGCATCACCGTCTCACGTTCGACGCGCCCCATTACGACGCCGAAACATCCGTCATCAGCAGCTGCTGCTGCAGCCGGGGCTGGAGCGAGCGGCAGCGACGTCAGCAGTTCCTCCCGCGCACTGCAGCAGAAGCAGCACATGAGGAAAGAAGCGTCGGGAGGAGCTGGAGCAGAAAGAAGAGCAGCAGCAGGACCAGCAGGAGTCAGGAGCAGCTGCAGGGGGGAGGGTCCCCGGCGGGGGGGTCCCGGGGGAGGGGGTCCCCGTCAACAACAGAAGACCCGTCTTGCGTTCGTGCGGCCCCACCAGCAGCCACAGCAGGAGCAGCAGCAGGAGGGGCAGGGGCACCTGCAGCCGGAGCAGGTGTTGCCTCTGCGTGCTGAAGAAGAGTCGCAGCACTGGGAAGCAGGGAGCCCGAGGCATCCAGCAGCAGTGCAGTCGGAGCCGCAGCACACGGCCCTGCGGCGGCAGAGGCAGCAGCAGCAGCAGGGAGAGAGACAGCCGCCGCAGCAGCAGGAGAGAGCGGAAGCGCAGCAGCAGGAGGAAGAGAAGGAGAACGGAAAAGAGGAGAGAGAAAGGAAGAGCAGCAGCAAGTCGCTGACAAACCAAGATTTCCGCCGTTTGTGTTTCTCCTAACTTCTCTTCGTACTGCTGCTGCGTATAAGGATGGAAGGGAGGCTTACATGAGGAGGTCGTTCAAAGAAACGTTAAGAAGCAAGAAGAAGATTTTCGGGATGATTCTCGACTCCCCAACAATGCACATGGCAGGAGGACAAAATTCTGATTCTTCTACCTACATATATACATATGCATATGTGTAGTAGATATGCGTACAGGTATATGGATATATATATATATACTCACACGTACATCCATATATATATATACAGAGAGAAATAGAGAGAGTTAGATAGGTGTTGGTCCCTTCTGTAAGCTTCTACGCGTATTTGTATATGTAATCTCACACGGACATATGTACTTCCGTGTGTAAGTTTATCCGCATATGTATGAGTGCGAGTGTGTATGTGTGGACGAGTAAATGCCTGTATATGTGTATGTGTGTCTGCATGCACTTTATAGGTATATTCGCATATGTGTATATATACGGGTGTGGGAGTAGGGGAGAATCTACGAGAAAAGACGGATGTCCTTTTTAACGGTGATACAAGTGTTCACCTGTGAAGAAAGGAAATACCAGAACACTTCCTCGAATTTTTACATACGTACATATCTACACATACGTTTATATACGTACATACCAGCCGTCTTCCGTACACGTATACATATATATACGTGTGTATCTTTGTCCACATGCGTGCCCGTAAGTACGTATACATTCATTTTCACCCATATCTGTATATCTATATGTGTACGGGGTAGTCGCTTCTCTTGTCGATTTTTGTCTCGAGGCGAGGAACAGGGAAGACGGGGACTGCATACAGACCACTTTTATGCATGCATGCGCACACGTGTATGCGTGTGGACACGTGTTCGTATATTGTCTGTCTAGGTGGAAATTCAACGTAGAAAGTGTGGCGTGGAAGTACAGCGTTTGAACTTGTCGGAGAAATGCGGGGACAGAAGGTGGAAGAGCCGATAACATCCTTCCGGCTGCTGCGTCCACGCACCGTAGCAGCGCTGGCGGGTGTCTCGGAACCGCGCTTGCTTGCTGGGGTGGCAGCAGCAGCAGCAGCAAGACGGACGGCAAAAGGAATAAAAGCGAGAAACATACACGAGACGAAACACAGAGTGATGAGCAACATACACCTGTGTATTACCACATATATATAGATATATATATGCATATACGCACATATTTATGCAGATACACGTGTATATATATGTGTATACATGCACATACGCATAAACGTGTATATACGTGTAGTCATATATATATATATATATGTATGCGCATACCTATTACATGTACGCGTATGTAAATAGAAAGGTAATAAGACAGAGACACACACGAAACAAAACACAGAGAGGTAAGATATATACGTTTTTTACCACACACACACATATATATAAATGCATATACACAAATATATACACAGATAGACATGTATATATACATCTGCTTACATATACGTATACAGATATACATGTGTACACATGTATATAGAAAGGTGATAAGACAGAGGCACACACGAAAGAAAACGCAAAGAAGTGAGTATTATACACCTGAATCTCGCGAGACACACATACACCTATATATATATGTGTATGTACATACATGTACAGATATACACGTATGCATATGTATAAGAGAGAGCCACGCATACGGAACACAAAGAGGTGATTACTATATACCTGTGTACTGTGGCACACACACATACACACACACACACACACACAAATACACATATATAGAAAAAAGCGTGTACACACATACAAATAAAGATACGCATGTATACACATGTGTACATATACGTACACATACAGAAGCACATGTACCCCACACGTATATAGAAAGGCTTTAAGAGAAGGCCACCGGTGAAACATAACAGAGGATGGGTATGTAGTATAGACTTCTTTTGCCAGCTACACGTACATATACATGTTGCGTGTGTGTACGCACGTGTAACATGCGTATATACACATATATGTAAGAGGTGTACACACGTGTGAGAGAGAGAGGTAAAGAGGGATGGATGTACGTAGCTGCAGGAGATTGAAAAGATGCTACGTTGAAGCAGGAGAAGCAGTCACGCTGACATGTGCGTAGGCGTTTCCCTGTCTAGGCGAGGGAAATTCCTGTCGAGAGAAGTATTTCTGTCAAGAGGTGGAAGACGTAAGTCGAAAGAGGAAAGTCGATATACTCGGAAATCCGTTCACTTGAAGAAGAGCAAGCCCCGGTGAAGCGGTGGTTCTGTGGACGGAAATCCAGAGACGACTCACATACACATAGACGTGTATATAAATATGTAGGAAGAGAAATAGACAGCGACGACAAAAGAGGAGGAGAAAGAGACATAGAGAGAGCGATAAACAGGAGGAGAAAAAGTCAGAAAGAAGGGGAAAGGAGAAGAAGACACGGAGACCGGTGATTCTCGACACACCTACACATGCCGGGATGTGCAGTCATGTAGTAACCATGTAGCTATCTCAGAATCTCTTCTTCTCTCCAGTAGTGACATCCCCGTCTACAAGTACCTATGTATATATATGTATATATATATATAGACGTACATGAGTATCGAGGTACACACGTGTGAAGAGCGAGAAAGAGAGAAGAAGGGAAGAAGAGAAAGGAGACTGAGAGACCCTGGTCAGTGCATGGGGTTGTAGGTGTTTTTGTCGAGGTGAACGCATGAGAAAAAGGAAGCAGGGTGCAGAATCAGAGGTGTACACAGATATGTACGTGAAAAGTTCCGAGTGAGGCCGCCTTGGTCGCTCTTCAGTATAACAGAGGCCGAAAAAAAGAGAAAAACAGGAAGTGAAACGAAGAAAGGAAGAAACTGAAGAGTCTGTCGAGAGACGGTGGGGACTAGAGGCGTCCGCGTACTACTTCGAAGATGGCATCTACTGCGCCTGCTGCTCCTCTTCCGCGCCGAGCAGCTGCTGCTGGTCCACGTGAAGATGAATTTCCACGAGCAGCGCGTGTTTTAACGTGTCGCTGCTGGGCCGCCTTCTCATCTCTAGAAAAAGTACTCCACTACTCTTCACGCCCACATTTGCACCACAAAAACACTTACACTTTGTAATGCCCTGCATGTGGGTAATTATGCGCACGCACGTGTCCTCATCTCTCTCTCTCTATATATATATATATGTACATATGTGTATGCATCTAGAGACGTATCTGCGTGTTGAAGTGGAAAATGAACCTAATCATGTTCACTTAATTTTGTAGAGATATTTGTATTCATATGTTAGCAGCGTGTTGCTTCCCCTCAGTTGAATAGAGCGAAGATGCCATGTGTAGGCGCGTGTAACACACACGTCTGCACCTTGTATACGTATATCTGTATACGTATAAATACGCATATGCGTCAGTGGAACATCGAATAAATATGTACGAAAAACGAGTAAAATATATACGTATAACGTTTCGCGCTACGCATACAAACACAGACGTATACGTATATCTGATATCCATGTACACATGTACGTACACAGAGAAACACACACATTTACATAGCGCCCCTATATGCAGCTGATTCTAAGTTTATCAGGGTAATGGGATGAGAGAGAGAGGAGTTCGCTGCTGTGGGCGTGCTCCTGAGACGCTACTGGCTGCACCTGTGCGTGCCACGCGCTCGTATGCATACGTACACTTCTGTTACGGCTGCCGTTATTAACGGCGCTACTGCTGCTGCTGTTGCTGCTGTCTCTATTGCAGCGGCTGCTGGTGCGATCGCCCTTACTGGGGGTGCTGCTGTTGCAGCTGTTGCCGGAACTCTGACCCTCCTGTTGCTGTCGGTGGTACTGCTGCTGGTGCTAGAGGTAGTGGTGGTGGTGCTGCTGCTGCGACGCATTGCCGGCCACGCAGGGAACACCGTACATGCTGCGGCTGCAAGCAGCAGCCCAGATCGAACCTCCTTTTCTTCTTCAGCAACAGTAACAGCAATAATATATATCTCTATGAAGCTGCTTCTTTACTGTCATGATGCTTCAGTCTCCTCGCTTCGGCGTGCCCAAGCGCAAGCCTTGCGTGCGGTGTAATTTGCGTCTATCTGAGGACTATCTCCTGTTCAGTTACCGTAGTTATTATGCTGCATACACGTGTACACATATACATGTACGTGTGTATGTATGTATATATATATATATATATATACACGTACATGTACACGTACCTCTTATAACTAGTACAGAGATACATATATCTGGAACCACACCCGCCCACACTATTCGCGCTTCATGACGTGCTACTGTGTCACTCCATACGTATACGTATGTGCACGCGCACATAGATATATACGTATGTATATATATATATAATATATATCACAGTACACATGCAGTGCTCCTTTATTTCTTGGTTTCTAATTTAAGCAACAGTAGCCCTTCGCCGGGCTCTCCTGTGTGTGTCTACAAATCAGAGAAAAGGAGTCCCGCCGGCCTTCACGCGTTGAACTTTGTAGGCGGAAGAAATCTACACGCATGATGATCTATGGGATGCAGCACTGCCTCTCCGTATATGCATGCATGTACACACATATTTATACACATGTGTGTGTGTGTGTGTACATTTGAATACATATACAGGTGGAGAATGCACATGTTCATACATATGAATGTGCACCTAGGATACGCATGCATATTTGCTGATTTGAATATTTATCCACATACGCGTATTTGCTGGGTCAACAGTAATATGTCGCTACGTACGTGAAGGGCGTAAGCACACGGCGAATACGTGTGGACGGTGTACATATGAAGATCATAGCATTCCTCTCTCTCTCTCTCTCTCTATATATATATATATACACACATGTGTCTTTAAAGACACGTATGTATGTAGTGCTTATGTAGTGTGTACACATTAATCGAACACGCATATGTCTATGTAAACAGCCGAATTGTATGTGCCAGAAAAGTATTCCAGGCAGCGACGGTGAACACAGATGGAAGCGTAGACGCGTATATATATACATATATGCCTGTACAGCTAAACGTGTATGTATATATATATGTAACTCTACAGCTATAGGGACGGATACATAGACATACTTATTTGCATATTTGTGCGTGCAAGCGACTATGTCTCAGCTCAGTCTGGCAGCACCTATGGACACATATATGCAGAGACTCTCTCTGCGCACCAGCATATATATATATATATATATATATATATGTGTAGTCAGGTATATTTATATATTGCCTCTGTCTATGGGCCCCAGGTAGCATGTGTGTGCACGCGTATTATGTGTGGCCGGGTTGTCGAAATAGATTATCTGTGCGTGGGCTGAACGTACACATTCGACTATCTACGCACGTCCTACCCGCACATACATCCACACAGTCATATCTCCGTCCCTGTACAGAGTTATAAGTCACAACAGCTACGATAAATACATATGTATATCTATGTATATACCTATACACACGTGCGGCATGTTTCTCCTCCACTGCATACCACACGGATACGTAGAGATACACGGTGAGTTTCCACATGTTAGTAACCTAGATCAGGTGTGTATTTTGACAGAGATAGAATATTTATAGACACGCAGTGGGACCGAGGAAAATATACGACTTTTCTGTATACAGATATACGGCGTGTTACCACTAGTAACGTAGTTGACGATCAATGTCCACTGTCAGGGAACATTCACAGGGAGTGAGGCAGAGGCAGAGAGGAAGATATACGCGAGCTCTCCTTTCCGAAGGTTTATAGGGAGTGAGGCGGGGAAGGAGAGAAAACCATAAGCGCGTTCTCCGTTCCGACGATTTGCAGAGAGCGAGACAGAAGAAAAGAGAAAGCTACACGCTGTCGTCATTCCGCATATCGTGTATTTGTCGTGAAGCAACCACACAAGCATTTCTCCGAAGTGGCAAGTGTCTACACGTGTACGATGTCTTCTTGTCTCCTGCAATCGACAAATCATACCCCGCTGTGTTACCTATCTTGTGTACACAGAGAAGTGACGGCAATTCTATCTGTGTGTGTACAACGATACGTCTACATGTGCATAAATATATAGCTATTTGCACAACAATATAAGTCCAGTCTCGTAGATACACGAATTTGCTGTATCTGTGGACGAAACTCATGCCTACTTTTGTAGGCACACGCTTCTGCGGGTGTGTGCAAGTGTGCGCCCCTGCATTGCATAGTCACTTTATATCTAGACTGGTATCATTCGTTGTCTATTTAACGGCATCCGTAGTTCCTTGACTTCCGCGTCTCTATAAAGACATGGATATCTTCTTGAAGACATCAGAGAACACGTCCTCCCTGCCACCGGCTCGGGCAACTTCTTGAAGACATCAAGAACACGTCTTGCCTGCCTCCGGCTCGGCAACTTCTTGAAGACATCAAGAACACGTTCTGCCTGCGTCCCGCTCGGGCAACAACATGGAAGAGAAAAGTGTCGCATTTCTGAAGTTCTGCTGACGCACGCGCGCACGCATGTATCATCCTTGTCGGTCGAGGTGTGTGGTGGTGGCTGGGTCGCAGTGTTGCCGACGAGAATTAATCGTTTCTTGCCCAGAGACTTTGCTAGTTGTACCGAAGAATGTCGAATTTCTGTGGAATTTGTACGCACATACAGGGAACCGACTTTCTCTGGGCAGTTTTGCTCGTGTCACACCGCGTCCATACGTCGACGCAGATCCACAGAACGCTCGGGGCCTCGCCTCCGCGGAATTATGTTTTTATCGTTCCTTGCGCATTTTAGTGGATTCACGTGTGCGCCTGGCACAAATAAATTGCTCTTTCACGTCTCACCTCTTGGTGTGACGTTCATGTCTGCGTAGGTATACCCGTAAGAACGCGACGGCGTGCTCTGCTATGCGCATGCCAAAATCCCGGCGCTGGGGAAAGCGATTTTTCTCTGGCTTACAACTAATTTACAGGGGAGGGGGATTTTTTATCCTCATTTAGTAGAATTCTGAGACTACGTTTCCACCAGGAACCGTGCGGTTTCACTCCGTCAAAAAAGTGAAGACTCCCCGGAGAAGTTTCCTGTCAGCAGCCCATGCGCTGCCCGCTGCCTGCTGCTCTTTCTTCGGTAGTTCTTCCATTTCAGCCACTCTGAATTTCCGGTTTTTCTGCGGTGTGTCTACATGTCTCTTTCTCGCCCCTCTCTCCGTGTCCCGCGTGTGTCATCTTCGACTTGTAAATTCCCTCTCTCCTGCCTCTTTCACCTCACGTTCTCACGTATTCGCCGTCCACATCCGCGGCTGCTGCGCCTCTGGTCCATCGTTTTCTCTCCCCTGAGGCACTCGTATTTACTCACCTCCTCTATTTGCTACTACCTGACCTCTCATGAAGAGGAGAACCTGCAGTTAGAGAAAGACAACTCGCAGGACAACAGCCCCCAGCCGTCAGAGAAACTGCGCAGAAGCGGCAGCAACGGCTAAAAAGAAGCCGCTGCTGCAGAAACACTGCTCTTTCCTGAAGGAACGCCGCAGGGGGTTCTGAAGAAGAAGAAGAAGCAGCAGCAGCAGGATTTTACGAGCAACTGCGACGACGGCCGGGCTTGTGGAAGCGACTGCAGGACGACCGCCAGCTGCAGCAAGAGAGCGGCCGTCCCAACGAAGCAGCAGCAGCAGCCGCAGAAACACCTGCAGCGCCGGCATCGCGCAGCAGCAGTCGCAGGAGGAGGAGGAATAGTAGCAAAGAAGCTTCTGCAGCAGAAGCGATAGCAGACATCTTGTCAATAATTTTCATGCGTGTGTATCTCTTCCTCCTGGCCTCGAGTGTAGATATCGCGTCTACTCCTGCATTCCACGTTAGTAACTTTTTCCGTCCTTTTCTCAAGAGTGCTTCTTTCCTCTGTTTCTCTATCGGTCCCCCTGCTTCTCTCTTTCGATATATATACATATATATGTATACATAATTATGTTCGTGAGTCTTTACAGCCTGCAGAGGAGCGGACGCGTGTGTGCGTAGCCTCTCCACCCTGCATATCCTCCGTCACTCGAACGAAAGGAAGAACTTTCCTTTCTCCTGAAGCGGACTGTTCTTGGCCTTCCCTTTCTTCCGCACCTCTTCGCGTTCCGTTGTGTGCATCCGCGTCTTCGTTGTAATTCTCTTCTTTCTTTGTGAAACTTCTTCTCTCCTCGAAAAATGAAAATCACCCGTACAAAACACTTCAAGCGCATCATGCGCTTCTACTCTGTTGGCTTCAATATTCGAGAGCCTTATAGAGTCCTAGGTAAGAATCCGCTCCTCCCCTCCCCTCTCTCCTTCTCATGCTGCTCCTGCTGCTGTTGCTGCCGCTGCTGCTGTTGCTGCCGCTGTTGCTGTCGCTGCCGCTATTGCTGCTGCCGCCGCTGCTCCTATTACTGCTGCTGCTCCCGTTGTCCCTGCTGCTGCTCGTGTTGCTGCTGCCGCTGTTGGCACTGGCGAGGTCCCGGCGTGACTGCTTCTTCAGCAGTGCTGCTCGCTTTGCTGCTGCGGCCTTCTGTGGGACCATGCTGCGACACCCCTGCTCCACTACTGCCGCCGGGGAGGAACGGTTATATATATATATATACTATGAATGTGTATATTATGTATATATACGTATATATACATATGTGTGCACATACATATGTGTATGTATGTATATATGATATATATATATATATATATACATAAGTGTGCATATCCATATGAGTACATATATATATATATATATTTGCATATGTATATGGATATCTATATATGTAAATGTTTCTGTGTGTACGTGTATGTATATATATAATATTACATGACATCTGTATATATATATATATATATGTATATGTATATATTTGCATGCGTCTGTGTATCTCTATATATGTGTATGTTTGTGTGTGTCTCTGTACATGTGTGCGTATCTGTGTGTGGATATATATATATAAATATAAGTATATATATAAATATATAGATATATATATATGTCTATATATGGGTCCATCTGCGGGGGTATGAATTCCGTGGAAATATCTCGTAGGTTCAAAAGTAATTTGGACGGGAGCGTCCACTTTTTTTCACAAATGCTGTTCGCGATCCGTGTGCATCCCCGTCACCCCGCGTCTGCTTCTCCTCATCTGTGGGCCGCACATCTACGCTTCAATATATAACTATATGGGCATATTTATATGCGTATATCTCCATATATAGATCTGTTGTATATCTGCAGCCACATATATATTCGTGTATGTGTGTGTGTGTGTGTGTCTAGCAGTGTCGAAGTTATCCGGCTTCTTTTTCTCTCCCTTCTGTGTCTCTGCGCGCATGTGCCTCTACACATATATATATAGATAGATATGCGTCTACATATATATATATATATGTGTAGGTACATGTGGTGCCGTCTTTATGCCCACTGCAAGTTGCTTCGAGTCTCCCTGTACGTATGGAGAGAATTCTGCTACACGTGACCGACGTCCCCCTGGTCTTGGTGCATATATTGACAGAAAGCGAAACAGGGGTGGGTGAGTATATGCGTGTGTTCTACTAAGCACGTCTACGTATGTGGCTGTTGACGTTCTGTAGACGAAATACTGTGGATGACAGGGTATGACTCGCATCCTCTTCTATATGTACACAAATGTATCAGTTGGCGATCCTGTATATATATGTATAGTTTGAGGTATAGATATATACACGTCAATAGAGAAAATCTGTGTGTGTATGCCGTGTAGTGTGTAACTCTGTTCCTACATATGTCTATGTGTCCCTCCATTTCTCCGTATAGAAGGCACCTACGTACGTATATATAAATGGAGGAGTTGTCTGCATGTATATATGTGTGTGTGTGAATGTGTGTTTTGATTTTGAGAGGAAGTCTTCGCGTCTGGAATTCCTCTCTGTGACTCCCTTCTTGTATACTTAATATACATGTATGTCCCCGCGATTCTGTAAATGCATGGCCTCCATATATATATTGTCGTAGTACGTGGCGACACAGGACACACATGCATATACATCTATGTATGTATATGTGTTTCTCTGCGTAGGATGAATAAAATGGTGTAGATTCTGTGTTTGCCGGACGCGACTTGTGAATTTCTTCAAAAGAAAGTGTTTCGACTGTATATGTGTATATACACGTATATATGGACGTACTACCGTGAACACACATATGTATGTATATAGATGTGAAAATACACGTGTGTATATATCTATATATGTATATACGTCTAGGTGTACGTGTATTAACACATGTTGCGTGTGCAGCAGGAAGTGAGTATATGCCCAAGCGGAGAGAAGTCCCAACTTTCTTGTTGACCGACTTCCGTGTGTGTGTGTGTACGTGTGTGTGTGTGTTGGCGCGGGCAGTCGATGGAACGTTTCTCCACGCGGCGCTCGCGCACCGAATTTCTCTTCCTGACAAACTTCCGCTTCTCTTGGGCGGCCCGTGTACTCTCTGTAAGACGTCCTCACGCTTCTCCCACAATGGAAGAAGTCCATATACATTTATATGTGCAGTCGCGAATATATGAATATATGTGTATCTCCACATAAACATATCTACCTTACGAGATATATAGGTATATGTGTACATATATATATTATATTATATATTAACACATACAAAATTACATTTGTGTGCACACCCGTATTCGAGAATAGCCACGTATGTGATTTCAATATGTAGAGAAGAGAAATATATATATATGTATATGCCTAGAAAGAGATAGAGAAAAGGTAGAACCTACACACACATGTATCTCATCATATATATATGTGCAGAGGAGACCGAGGATATGCGACGCGGCCCTGCAAACACGCGTGCTGTGGCGTGCTGTTGCGTCCCCTGCATCTCCATGAAGTGTCGTTTGGCGGGCCTTCCGTGTCTCTCTCTGTGTTCTCTTCTGCCGCCTCCCGCTTGGCCGCGTCGCTCCGTCCGCTGCCCCCCCCCCCCCCCCCCCCCCTCCGCCCTGCCCAGTTCCCACGCCCAAAACGCAGCGCGTGACGCAGAGGGTCGCGTCAGCAGGCCTGGCCAGCCACGCGGCAGCGCCATCTCTCCGAACGTCGGCGCCCGTCGCAGCTGCCTCTGCTCATGTGTACGGATACACACACACGGATGTATATACTCGGGGGTCTATACGTGTGGAGGTGTGTGTCTGTTGCTCTGTATTTGTCGCCGTGTGTATGGCTGGGGACACGTCTGTGTACATCTGCAAGTCAGGGGCTGTCCATCCGTCTACCAACTCCCTCTGTCTCTCGTCGCCTCTCCGTAGGACGGCACTCTCTCTCTCTGTCTCTCCTTACATATATATGTTTGTATGATTCACGCGTACATATATGTGGATATATAGGTCATTGCACTGTGTTCGTATACGTATACGTATACGTATGTGTATGTGTGTGTGTGTGTGTTTCTGCGTACATCTAAACGAGGCAAAAGTGTATGTGTGTGTGGAGAGGAAGGGAGGGGATATGTCGTAGGGGGGGCACCGGTGCAGTCTACAAGACGCGTACGCGAGTCACACACGCGCAGTAGGCTCTACCAAAAGTGTCTGTCTTACCTACAGGCCTCTCCATACGTACATCATATATTAAAGATGGAGGAGACCGCTCACAGTAAAAATGTATGTACCCACAAATATATATACATATATGCAAATGTACATATATATGTGTGGACGCATGGTTGTGTAAAGGTGTGTGGAACGAAAACGTATGTAACTGGATATCTATAAAGAGGTGGACACACGTCTTCACATATGTGTTTATATATATATATGTGCGTATTTATTTCCACAGGTAGGTATGTGGTATTGCACGTCTACATATATATACACATTAGCGGTACCGTTCGAAGGGATACGCAGTTCTCCTGTACTGTTCCAGTGGTAATGTATATATGTGCTTTGTTTCTACATATATATACACAGATATATCTACATATATATATATACATGCTCTATTTCCATATACGTACATATATTTATACATGCTTCATTTCCATATGTATATATATGTATATACACGTGGTTTACTTCTATTTATATATATGTATATGTATACCTGCTTTAACTCAATATGTACATCTATATAGATAGAGAGAGAGAGACGTGTGCGTCATTTATATGTATACTAGTAGGTTGTAGTATACAAAATGGCAGCATATATACGGACATTTTTCTTGTTTTCGTATGTGTATACATATGTGTGTGTATATGCGAATTTTTGTGTGTGTGGAGAGAGAAAGGATAGGAAGAGAGACTTTGTGTGAGTATAGGCCGTTGATGTGAAAGGACCCCACACGTTGGTGTTCGAAGAAGTTCGTTGAATTCCCGACGGAAGACTTTTTTGAGTTTTGCTGCGCATCTGCAGTCCTCACCCCGTGCGTCGTGGACGAGCTGCGGCAGCTCCCTCGAGAAATGGCTGCAGGTGCTCTGGCCGCTGCCAAACGCTTCCGACGGTGCGCCCGCGAATTTCTTCTGCTGCCTTTTTTCGAAACGGCTCTTCTCCGACGTGCAGCGGGGCGGAGAGCTGCGAAGTCAACAGCACGTGTCGACGTGTCGAAGACCAGTCCATCTGTAGAGACACGTATATGTATGGGTAGTTTGCCGAGAAGCCAAAGGAGAAGAAACAGCAGATGAAAATCGCGGCCTATTTATATATATGCGTTTGTGTGTCTGTCTGTGGATAGCTGTGTGTGTGTGTGAACCTGTTAGAGCAGAGAAATAAGAAGTCAACAACAAACGTCGTCGACCAATATATCCAAGTCGATACACATATATATGTCCGTGTCGACATATATATGTGTGGAGCTTACTTAGACATTAAAAGGGAAGAAACACCTGATACAGACACCGATCTATTCATACAAATATGTGTGTAAGTATATATGTATGTGTGGATATGTGTTTATGTGTCTGTGTAGCTGCTAGCATGAGAAGGGGCAGTGGGGGCAGGGGGGATAGGCAGACGGACGGCCTGCGGTGGTGGACGTCTGTGGAGAGATAAATGGATAAATAAATATATATGGATATATGTAGATAGATGCGGGTAGGGAGGAAATATACGTAGAGGGAGAGGTATAGAGATATATAGATATAAATTCCTGTAAACAGAGAGATATGTAGAGATATAGGTACCGGTAGGGAGGAAGTGGATGTATGGACAGAGAGAGAGGTATTCAGATACGGAGTGGATAGACAGATATATGGGCAGAGAAATATAAAGAGGTAAATACACAGATAGATACACGTAGGCAGGAACCTGATACATATATACATATACATATATATATGTATGTAGACGTGGATATGGAGAGGTATAGATAGACAGATATATATAGACAGATAAATATAGAGATAGGACGATATATAGGCAGATAGATAAAGGTAGGGAGCAAACTAATGTAGATATATGTACGTATAGACATAGAGAGGTGTAGATAGCTATCGGTAGATACAGATAGACAGATGTGTAGATGGGTGAATATACATAGATAGATATATAGATGGATACAAATAGGGAAGAAATTGCTTTGGGTAGACATATATGTATATATAGGTATAGAGAGATATAGGTAGCTATCGATAGATATAGATAGACAGACAGGGAGGTAGAAAATTGATACAGGCAGACATATAATATATAGACATGGATATAGAGGGAGGGACAGATAGATACGGATAGATATAGATATGCAGATATGTAGATATGGATATAGAGATGTATAGATAGATATAGCTAGATATAGATATGGAGCTGTATCGATACAGAGAGATATAGATAGATGTACATGGGGGGAGAGATATATATATCTATGCATAGATAGATATATGTAGGTGTAGATAGACAGATATAGAGATAGATAGATATACAGGGAGATATCGGCAGATATAAACAGGTATAGGTAGCTCGATAGATACACAAAAAGATAGATATATACATATATGTAGACAGAGAGACAGCAGCATATATATACACATAAACCTTACACAACACGGCGTGTTTCGGAAGAGAGGGACAAACACAGAGGTATTCCAAATGCGTGGAAAGGGGGGCAGAGAAAAGCGGGAAGGCAGATGCCCAGCGTCCTTCTGCAGAATAACGGCGTTGACGCGCAAGTGCGTCTACACAGAGAAAACGAGAAGGGCAAAGATAGAGAAATGGTGGAGTCCTTCCGTAATACGCAGAGAGATAGACACACTCGCCGACTACAAATACGCATGCGGGGCCGACTCATTTCTACCGATTCTTCACCTCACTCTCTCTGTGAGTGTGTTACCCTCTCGCTCTGTAAAAAAAGGTACATATATATACATATATATATATGTATATATGTATGTCTGCGTATTAGAGCTACAATCGACACACAAATGTGTATACATACTTTTCCCAACTCATAGCTAGACACGTGGCAGCGGAGACTACGTGTCTCTCTGTCTGCTCCCCCGTATGGAGACATACGTATCTATACACACATATATATATGTAAATACGTATATGTGTTTGGGTATTGCCGCTACACTCTACGTAGAAACGTATGTACATATATTTTTCCATTCATATGACTGAAATATTCGGGTGCGCTCCTGGGAGGCCTGCGGCAGATGTGTCTCCGTCTCTCTGTCTCGCGACATCATTCAACTTCTCCAGTACATCATACGCGTAGAGCTGAACGAATGCGTCTATCCTCCCCAGAGAAATCACACATGCATGCATACTCCGCACACATATAAATCACACCTTTCTCTTCTGTAGAAAACTCTGTATATGGGTGTGCCTCTTTCTATGTATACGTATGTACACATATACATATATATGTGTGTATATCTGTATATGTGTGTGTACAGGTAGTCGTACTCGATACATGTGCGTGTATACACCTCTGGCGTAGTATGCTAATGTGTTCGTATAGATTCATACTCACGTACATAGACGCACATATATATGTCTAGTGAATCCACGCATATTGATTTATGTGCATGTGTATCTTGGGTTTGTGTGTGCCTCTGTATATATGTCTGTATATGAAGTGTTTCTGCGTGAACGTGTCGGGTATGTGTCTGCGCGTCTGTGGGCAAAAAGCAGACGCGTGCCTTTTTTCTCTGGCGCGTGCACCGTTGCTCTTCGCTAGATTCAAATGTAATCACGACCAGGACGACGCCCGCACACGCCTGCAGCAGCAGCAGGAAGAAGAAGAGAAGCAGCAGGAGGAGGAGGAAGGAGAAGAGCTGCGGCAGCGAGACGAGAGCGGGACGAGTGGACGAAGGCGCGCAGGAGCTGCCGACGGAGAGGCGCGGGGAGCACAGCAGCCTCGTGCAGCAGGAGCAGCAGCAGGTCCGGAGGGGCATGCCGCGGCGGCAGCGGCAGATAAGAAACACCGAGAAGTCGAAGCCGAAGAAGAAAAAGGAGAAAACGAAGGACACGGCATTGGTGGGGATGCGGACGGCGGGGGGGAGAGCGGCAAGGGAGAAAGAGCAGTGAAGAAGTTTGCGTTCCATCCGGCGGTGGCTGGGTTTCTGCAGCGTCAGCAGCAGCAGCACTTGCCGCAGCAGCAGCACCTCACTTCCCTGGGGTCGACGAGGACAAAGAAAGAGACAGCAGCCGCCGGACAGCAGCAGCAGCGGAAGGCCGGGGGGTCGTCGTCCACCGCCTCGTTCTCCTCCTCGCTTTGCTGCGCCGACAGGAAGGACGCACGGGCGTCTGCGGACTCCTGTGCTGCTGCTGCTGCTGCGGACTCTCTCCCGCGAATAGTGGCAGATGCAGCACACTGCCTGCGGCGCTTGGTGGGAAGAAAAAATGCCTTCAAGTTCTGCATTGCAACCCAGGATCCTGCGTTACGGCAGCAGCTGCGGTACGTTCCTGTCGCACGACTGGTGTCCTCCGTGCCGTCAAAAAGGAAGAGACTGCAGAGTTTTCCTCCGTTTCCCCTTCTTCCCCTTCCTGGTCTCCTCCTGTCTTCTTTCTCCGTATATGTGTAGTGTAGACAAGTGCGCCACAGAAATGTATGCGTTGAACCGGAAGCTTCCGTGGCCAAAGTTTGCAGCCGGTATCCAGCCCCCAAGAGAGGAGACGCACTTGCAGGCATCTCTCTCTTTTTTTCCAGACAGCCGTCCCTGTAAATCGTCAGTACACTGCCACAGGTCTACCGTAGACGTGGACATATGTGTAGGGAACTTGCGTTCTTCGTACAAGTAAAGGAGCAGTAGCACGTGCAACGGCAGCAGCTGCAGCAGGTGGCGCACTGTCAGCAAGTCCTCTCGTGGCGCTCTTCCGCTCTGCCATCCCTGGTAAAAGTGTCGGCGAACGCGTTCGTCTATTGCCAGCCTTACACAAATACGCAAGCCGCTTTGTGAACCCTCCTACAGCTGCCCTTCGCGGCTGGCCGTTTCCCTGTTTTCCTGCTGCGATGCCTGCGCAAACGGCTATGAGTTGCTGTTGTGAAATGACGGCCTGCTGCTTTTGCTGCTGCCGTTGCACACGCCGCTGCTGCTGTTGTGTACTTCTCTTCGTATGTTGCTGCGGCGGTTTCTCGGTGCTGCTGCTGCAGTTGCATCTGTTGCTGCTGCGCTCCATGTACTGCTGCTGCTGCGCGTGTTGCCGCTGCAGTTGCGGACGCTGCTGCTGTTGAGGATGTTGTGCTGCTGCGGTTTTTCTGTGTTGCTGCTGCCGTTGAGGTACTGCTGTTGCTGCGGCGTGGGGTATTGCTGCTGCGGTTGTGTCTGTTGCTGCGATGCTTTCTGTGCCCACTGCTGCATGCGCCTGGGCAACCGCAGGGAGGTTGCAGGAGTGCCTATAATATTTTTATTTAGAGGAGGAGTCCTGCAGCTCGAGCCGCCCACGTCGGCAGCCAAGCGCGCGCATCGTCGTACAGAGCAGCAGAAGCTGCAGTGTACCAAAACAGAGAGACGCTTATTGCACAACATCAGACACAAAGTCAACAGGATGAGAGCAGCAGGACCGTCCTCTCCGTCTTCCTTTCCTCCGTCTTCTTCCTCCGACTCCCCTGCTGCAGCTGCTGCTTTCTCTCATGATGCGTCTTCTTCTTTTTCTTGTGCCCCGGCTGCTGTAGACGCCGCTAGGACTGCCACCTCTGCTGCCGCCTCTGCTGGAAGTGTTTCTGCTTCCTCGTCTGCTGCGTCCGCTGCTCCGCCTCCTTCGTCTTCTCGTCCCTTGCCTCCTCCTTCTGGGTCTTCCCCTGCGTCACCGTCTCCCTCTTCTTCTTCGTCTTCTTCCCTTTCCACGATGGGGGGGTCGCCTGGCACTGCTGCTGTTGCCTCTGCTCGAGGAGGCGGCGGAGGAGGGGAGGGCAGGAGTGCGTTGGCGCTGCTACTTGGTGAAGGAGGACGACCAGGCAGCAGCAAGAAACAGCAGCTGCTGAGCCAGTTGACGAGGAAGTAAGTCCTTTTCTCTTTTCGTTCCTGTTCTGTTGAGAACTTCTGGACGCTTCGTTTCACTTTGTTGGCGACCCGGCCGGGCGTTAAAGTCCTTTCCTCGGCAGCAGTGGCTGTTTCAGCCACTTCTCTTGCAAGGAAAGAGACCAGGAGAAGCAGGTCCATTCATTCACAGAAGCGAACCTGGAAATAACTTAGAGGGCCCTATCTCTGTATCTACAAATATATACTTTATAAGGAAAGGAAGTCGCTCTTCTTTTCTCGTATACAGATTTGAAGGAAAAGAAGATAATAAGTTGTGACTTCCTATCACGTGTCTGCCGTGTACTCCCTCCGTCCGCGTGTATAAATTACGAGGAAAGTGAAGTGGCCACGTCTTCCCTACACGAACGTTGAACAAGACGAGCAAAACTCACCGCTCACCAGTTTACTACCTGCTTCTTCTTATTCTTCCGTTTCTTCTTCGTTAAAGCACAAGCACCGCGCAGGTGAGAAAGTTTTCTTGGATTTGCTTGTGCAGTATATAAATGAAATAGTGAGAGAAACAGGCGCACGTCTTCTCTCTCTCTCTGTGTCTCCGTCTCTCCCGTCGGTGTGTGCGCGTGCGTCTCTGCTGACCAAGAGAGAGACGTTTTTCTTCACTAGAAGCGTCAAGTTTTGGGCCGCCGCCGCCACGAAGTACGTCGCCTTTTTGCCCTCTCCTTGGCTCGATGCTTCCTTTAATCCCCCGTAGTCCCCTGCCTCGTCGACCACGTCTGCGGAGAAATCCTGCAGAAGCCGGGCTTCCTCACCGGCTGCGAGCGACGCGCGGCGTCCACAACAGACAGTGTTGTTCTGCAGAGAAGAACTCGGTGACGTGTGAAGCTTCAGCCGTCGGGCAGGAAAGAAGTGCCGCTCCAGGAAGAGAGGCGAAGGGGGGAGAGGGAAGGGCAGCAAGGAGGAACAGCACAAGACAGAAAGCGGGAGACTGAAGAGGAAAAGGGAGACGCAACGACAGAAGGGAGAGACAGAAGGGAGAGACACACACACAGAGGGGGAGACGCCAGAGAGAAAAAGAGAGAAGAGACAGGATGGGAAAAGAGACAGAAAGAGAGAAAGGAAGAACTGGGAGACGGAGACGAGAAGTGTCTCTACATATATATATATATATGTATATGTATATATATAGAGAGAGGTGTCTCTACATATATATATATATATATACAGAGAGAGAAGTGTCTCTACTATATATATAGAGAGAGAGAAAAAAAAAACGTCTCGAGGAAACGAACAGAGAGGGAAGCGGGAAGAGGAAGAGCGAAGAAGTCAAAGAGAGAGAAAGAAGGAAAGGGACAAAGAGAGGGAGAAATGGGAGAAAGCGAGAGAAAGAGAGAGAGGGAAGAGATGCAGAGAGAAGAGAAAAAGAGAAGGGACTGACAGCGAAGAAGAGAGGGAAAGAAAAGAGAATAAAAGAAAGGACGTACAGCGAAGAAAAGAGAAAGAGAGACCCAATGAAAACAAAGACAGAGATAGAGACACTTCTCTCTCTCTATATATATATATATATATATGCAGAGACACTTCTCTCTCTCTATATATATATATATGCAGAGACACTTCTCTCTCTATCTATTTATCTATATATATATATGTGTAGAGTCACTTTTCTCTCTCTCTCTCACTACATACATGTAGAGACACTGCTCTCTCTCCTTCACTATATATCTATATACATATGTAGAGACACTTCTCTCTATATATATGTGTGTACTTAAATTTCCTGCTGTTTCTGTAACGTAGCTGAACTGTAGGCTCGTCCAAATGCAGACAGACAGGTGGGTGGTGTTCCTGCGTCTGTGAAGTTGTACGATTCTCGTATAAATGTATACACTTGTATTTGTCTGTCTTCCCTTTCTCTGTCTCTGTCTCTCTACGTATAAATATATGCGTGGAAAGACTTCTTTCTTTCCCCTCCCTGCTTTCCACATATATACATGGATGTGGGCATGGATGTTTGCCGGATGTGTGGCCGCTGAAGCAGGTGGTGTGTGCGTGGCGAGACCCACCGACCGGCTCTGTACATCTGTGTGCGGCTCCAGGGCCGGGCGTAGGGGCTTCGTGGGCGTGTCTATGAAACCTATTGACGCACCGGTGTGTCTGCAACCTTTTTTATCTCTCTCTATATATATATGTGTTGTAGATGTAGATGTCTGCATGCGGAGGAGGAGACGTTCTTCGCTTTCCTGCGACAGCACGTCTGTCCCCCTACTCTACTACGCCTTTGCTGCGCGCGCGACTCGGACAGGTCGTGCTGCCTCACTGAGCAGCACAGGATCGCTTTGTGACTTGCATCTGCGTTTCTCCCTTCTTCTGCGAGAAAGGCAGGTGGGGCGAAAATGGGGCGAAACTCTATTCGCTGTGGAATGCAGAAACGCCGGGGGAACTCGCGCCTTCTCTCCAGTGTCTTGCCACCGCAGTGTCGGGGACGTCTTCCTGCCCCTCTCTTACTTTCTCTGTATTCCTGGCCGCATATATCTACGGAGAACTCTCTCTTCATATATATGTATACGTGTGCATATCTCTGTGTATGTGTGTGTGTGTTTATACACGTGTGTACACATACAAATGTGTTTCGCGTTCTCCGGTGGACGGTGTGTATGTAATATCGGCTACGCGTACGCATATCATATATATATACATTTGTATGTATGTTTATATATGTACACATGTATATAGTTCATTAACCCCGCTACATATGCCAAGTCGCGTAGTCATACGCTTATCTCTCCCTCTCTGTGTATCTCTCTCTCTATACATATAGTTGTGTTGAGGCAATAACTCCGCTGTCATATGTGGGACCCTACATATATATGTATATATGTGTCAGTGCATTAACCCCGCTACCTATACAGAATCGCCCACTCATATGCGTATCTCTTTCTCTCTCTCTGTATATATATGTATATCGCGGCAATCACTCCGCTATCATAGGTGGAACCCTCTACGCCTATTCGTATGTATACATGTGTGTGTAGTAGCATGGCCCTAATTTTTTCGTCGCTTTCTCTGCCTCCTTCGATATTTGTCACTCTCGCTCTACCCGCATATATGTGCGACTCCTTTTTCTTCCCATCTGTCTGTGTGTGCGCCCACTAACACATGTGCATGTACGTGAAGGTTAGATTCTCCCTTTATGCGTCGTCGTGGGTTCGTTTCTTCGGGGTGAGAAAAACCGCTGTTGTGTTTGTCCGCGTTGTTGAGGAGGCTGCTCTGCTGCGACGTTCTCCCCTGTGTGGATGTGTGTGCGGTAGGAAGGAGAAAAGACGACTCAAGAAGACGCGAGGGGGCGTCAATCCTCTCGCCTGCAAGAAGAAGACGAAGACGCAGCAGCAGCCGCAGCCGCCACGTGGGCCGGCGGTGAGAATTTTTAAAACTGCAGGGCGGCCTCTCTGTGTTGTCTATCTCCACCAGACGCATGCGGTGGCGACGGGCCCGTAGACGCGCAGCAGCCACACCCGGCATTCGCAGCAGATTTCCCCTCTCTCCGCAGCACACTCTCTGCGCGTGTCTCTCTCTTGTTCGTGTTTGCAGTCTGTCTGGATTATATGTCTGCGTGTGTGTCTACGTTAGACTTGTGTCTAGTTTTACGTATTTGCGTCCGCCGCCCTGCGTGGGCCTCTCTACAGAACGGGAGATACAACTATATTCATGGCGGTACGTATATCTACGTACGCGTATATATACATAGGTAGAGATAGAGATATATAGAGGGCGAGAGAAAGGTACTGAGACATGCGTGTATGAAGAAATGTCTCTACGGGAAGAATCACACACGTAGAGGACATGTGCAGACGACGTTCAACGGGTACGTTCGCGTAGTCATTTCCGCGGATATTGGGTCTAGGAAGTAGACAGCTCCAGGCGCTGCAGTAATAGAAACGTAACCTTTATACAGACACATATAAATGCACGTGTACTGCCTTAGTATCATACAAACATGTGTATGTATATATATATATATATATGTATATGTAGTGGCTTAGAGTGTGACACAGGAAGATATATATATATATACATATATACGTACTGGTTTAGAGTGTGACACAGGAAGATACATATATATATATATATACGTATGTGTATTGGCTTAGAATGTGACACAAGAATATATATATATATATGCATATGTATGTACTAGCTGAGAATCTTACATATATATATATATATGTATGTGTAGTGGCGCAGAATATGACACAGGAAGATCCATATATATATATATATGTACTGGCTTAGAGTGCTAGACAGAATGACCTATATATATGTACCTATATGTGTATACGTACTGGTTATGAATGCTACACAGAAAGATCCACATATGTATATATATAATATGGACGGGGTTGGATGCTAGAGAGTTAGACACACATATCCGTCCATCTACGTATGTGTGTGTGTGTGTGTCAAACTTGTTTGTATGGGTGGGTGGTGCTGTTGCTTTTGCTGCTGCGCAGCCTCATGCATTTGCGTGTGGATGTCTTCTTCTGCGACGGCGAAGGGGAAAAGATTTCTACGCGCCTGGGCCGCGCGGTCCTGCGCGAGTGTCCCTGTGGATAGGTGGTGGTCGTACCTGTGTAACTGCTGCATCGCCATATTCACATATTTATATCCATGTACATATGTATATACGTATATATGTGTACTACCCATACACGTACTAGCGGACATATGTGTACTACCCATATACGTCCTATACATATACATATATATATATCTTTATACGCATATGTGTGTACTACCTACATACGTACTATATATATATATATATATGTCTGTGTGTGCTAAGTGAGCCTGTGTGCTGGCACACCTTTGCTGAGCAGGGCTGCTTGTGGACAGGACGTACATTTTATAATACGTCAACGCATATTGTTGAGGGGGAAGGGGGGGAGGGGGAAAAGAAACTGTCTCAAGAAGACGTCCATTACCCGCTCTGAGGTGTGTCCATCTATGTATATATATTTATACGTGTGTATGTGTGTATATATATATATATGCATGTGTACGCGTATGTAGATATGTATGAAGGTCTCGTAGAGGATTGAGAAGTGTTGATACCCGGTGTGCATGCGTGCGTGACCGTAGTGTGGGACTGTGCGAAGCCGCCTCCCGTGGAGACGCGTCTAGGAGAGCACGCGCGCTCACCCTCGGGTGTACGTACACCCGATCGACGCAACTGCGTCTGCGAACGGAGACGTGTGCCCCCCCTCGCTCTGCCTCTCATCCGTGTCTCCTCTGGTGGCTGCGCGACACCTGTCTGCGCTCCCGGGGTAGGGAGAGCTGGCGTGGGGAAATTTATATGACAGACTTGGGCTCTCCTCTTCGTGTGTCGCTCTCTACAGCTTCGCGACAACGTGCACCGGCTTCTGCTGCCCCCGTGCGGGGCTTCTTTTTGTGATATATGTGTATCTGTCTCTCTGTGTGTGTGTGTCCGTCTGTATATGTCTCCGTAGGTGTGTATGTGTATATGTGTGTGCCTGTCCCTGTTTTTGTGTCTGTGTGTCTATGTGTATGTGTGTCCGTGTCTGTGTCTGTATGTGTGTATATGTATGTACATGTAGGTATATGTATGTATATGTATGTATATGTATGTATGTACATGTATGCATATGTGTGTATGTGTATACACGAATGTGTTCATATGTATGTATATGAACGTGTGTATATGTATGTATGTATATGTATATGTATGTGTGTATATCTATGTGGGTATGTATGTATATGTGTGTGTATGTATGTATGTACGTATGTATATGTATGTATGTGCATATGTATGTATGTATGTACGTACGTATGTATGTACGTACGTATGTATGTATGTATATGTGCGTATGTATGCATATGTATGTATGAGTGTATATGTATGTATATGTATATGTATATGTATATGTATATGTATGTATATGTATGTATATGTATGTATGTGTGTGTGTGTGTGTCTCTCTCTACGTGTATGTATACGTGTGTGTGTCTCTCTCTCTGTATGTATGTGTATCTCTATGTGTGTGTGTATGTGTCTTAGCGCATTCTTTCGACAGAGAAAGCCTCTCGTTCAGACGACCGTTTTTTTTCACCGGGTGTGCGTGTCTGTGTGCGGTCGGAAGTTGGCTGCACAGGCTCGCCGCGGGTTCTTCAGCGGGCTACACCTACGTTTGTGTGTCTACGTGTGTGGCGGGTTCCCCGTTACACCGGTACACAGGAGTAGGTGTGTGTAGTCTTCTTGCAGCATCTGCTCTATGTACACGTGTGTGTTTCTCTGTGTGTGTGCCGTTTGAACCTATCTGAAGAATAGGCGTCGAGGAGGAACCGAACATATATATGAATGAATACGTACATGTAGGTAGCTTCTTTTATATCTGTGTCTCTGTATACGTATTTGTGTATGTGCGTACGGCTGTACAACGGGGGGATGACTACTTGTTCGCCAATGTAGGAGGCTTTCTTGTGTGGGTTTCTTTTCTGTGTGGAGGAGGTATGGGCGAATGGACGGCCTGGAAGTGGACATGTGTGTGGGCGCCAGTAGCTTCAGGAAATTGTCTACGGGAGGACTAGTGCCTGCGCTGTGCAAGACAGCATCTGTGAGAGTCTCGTTTGTCCACACACCTGGGTTTTGATGGAAGTGTCTGGGTGGGCGCGAAGAGAGATGAAGAGAGAGAATGAGACACATAGAGAGAGGGAGAAAAGAGAGATGAAGAAAGGAGAGGCAGACAGCAAAGAAAAAGAGGAAAAGGTGTATGTGCGTATGTGTGTGTGTGTGTGTGTGTCGATGTGAAACTCCCGTCCTTCTGGCGAGGGGGATCGACTGCGGCAGTGTGCTCGAAGTTTGTGCGGTGTGCTGCTGCTTCCCGTGTCTGCACTTGCGGCAGGAAAAAAAGAAGCGGACGCGGTCACGAAGGCGGCAGCAGCAGCAGCAGAGTCGCGGTGACCGAAGTGCCGGTGCCTCGTGAGGGAGAACTTTTTTATCGCTTCTGGAGCAAGCAGAGCCCGCCTCTCCCTGCCGCCAAGCAGTTGCCTCTGCTGTTGCCCAAAGAATATAACGCGCACCTGCGAAGACATATATACGTATGTATATATACATATATGTATATATATATCAAGCGTCAAAAATGTATAAACCGCTTTACGTGTATACACATGTATGTGGAGGGACTGACTTTTAAAGGCACTTGCTCATGCGCAGGGGGGTGTTTGTCTGTGTCTATATGACAAGTCAAATAAGCATATATGTATAGGTGGTGGAACAACTTGCTGACGTGAGGAGGGGTGTACGTATATGTCTGTTTGTCGAGTCAAATGAAAACACGTACGTAGGCGACGAAGAGCCGTGCAGCAGCGCTGCGGCTCCCACCGAAGGGAAGAGAAACGGGCCCACGACATATACCTGTGTACGTGGACTGTGCGTGTCTCCGTAGGCGTGGACGTCTATCTGGCAGCGCATCCACACATACGTATATGTTATTCGCTTCATATATATACATGTATGTGCAAGCCCCCCGCTGGCACACAGAGATACGTCTGTACGTGGGTGGCTGTGTGCTTACACAGGTGCTTGTACATGCATGTAGAGAAGTTTGACTTCTATGTGTGAGTGTTCTACTTGGATTTCCTGGACACACTTAAGGGCACGGAGAGACATAAAAGAAGACACGCGCCTCGGCGAAGTATTCCCAAAAGGTCGTGGACACCGGTGGGTGGACACGCAGGCGTATGCACACAGATGTGTGTGCGTGCACCTACATATATACCGATACTTATGGGCGTATCCGCCCTACATATACATACGCGGACACGCAAGCACATATACATATATATATATATATATATATATATACATACGTACGTACACATCCATGTTATATATATATATATATATGCAGGCACATAAGTACACATATATGTACATGTGTGTTGGAGTCGTGTATGTATGAACACGTGACTACCCGCATGTACACCTATGTATGTGCGAATAAATATATGCGTCCTCATGAACAGACCGTCCGGTACAGGTGTTCCACGCACGGTTACTACGTGTGTACGCCTGTGTGAACTTGTGCGAGTCAGGCGCGGAGATTCCATATCAACATATATATATATATATATATATATATATTCGCCAGGCGCGGGCCTATGTCTGGACACATACGCACATGTGTACGCATACGTAGGAATGTGCAAGTGAAGGTCGACACGCTCACACGTATAGGGAGAATGTGGAACTACAATTGCACCAAGATATGAGCATGCATGCGCACGCACAACATATATATATATATATATACATATATATGTGTAGGTAGAAAGACCGGGATATATATATATATATATTGAAATGCGCACGCACAGGCATGTGTGGTTCTGTGTATATATAAATATAGAAGAACCAATGTAGACACATACGTATATATACGAAGATACGCGCATATACACGAATGTGGAAGGACCGATATATACAAGTGTATGTATATATGTATATTTATAGACAAGGGACCAGTGTTTGAATCTGGAAATAAAAAGGGAAGAGCTCGAAATATGAACAACCACGTAGAAACGCGCACGCGAAATACGACGCCGTTTATCCAAGCAACAGTATCCAAGAAATACACAAAGAGATATACATATACATATATGTATACATATATATATATGCGCCCGGCTACGGCACGCGTATACATACACGCATGTGAAGACACAAAGAAGAATTCGTGATTGAGCGCAGAAGACCCCTACTCAAGCTTGTCATACAAAAACGATTTGCGTGAACGGGTTACGTGCAGTTGTAGAAGAAAACGAAGGGGGAGCGGTGGCGAATTTCAAGGAAAGAAATACTCCTTCCTCGGCTCACAGAAATGAGATTCCGCTTCTTTTCGACTTAAAGCAAGAAAGCCAGCCCCTGTCTCACTATCACCGCGAATATGCGTGTGCAGTCCTACATCAATAAGCACTACATATACATATCTATATATTTTTGTATTATCTTGAATATATACACTGGTCAAATAGCCATATATATATATATATATATATATATCTTCAGGCATACTGCATGTGTACCTATTTATGTATTAGTAACATTGAGGACGTATGTGTAGCAACCTACGTATTTGTATATTTCTGAAGACGTGTGTATACGGAATTGCGGCACGGACGTAGGGCGCGTGCGATGGTACACATGTGTACATATATATATATATATGTATATATCTATGCATGGGTACACATATATATTACGTATACGTGGAGGGATGTATGTAAGTGGACGTATATACGTTATACACGGGTATATGTCGAACTGGGAGAATCCTCGCTGTCTGTTAATCACACTGAATTTTACACTTCACACGGGAAAAAAGATCCTTGCAATCACGGTCGTTGTATAAACTTCGTGGGCAGGAGGAACGCTCCCCTACTGCGAACCACGCACTGCAGTCGAACAAAACACTGTAGTGTTCTACTAGTAATTACTAGCTTTGGTGCAAGCACACTGCAAATCCCCCCGGCTCGCCAGCGAAGAAGCCCCGGCTGCAGAGCTTGAGCGCAGCTCTTTCCCCACGTGAGGTGTTACTGGTTGAATCTTCCTGCGGGACCGAAAGAAGAAATCTGAAATTCACAATTCTTCGACTTGCCACTCTGCCGTCGTGGAAGATATCTGTATCTTCCACTACCTCCGTAGTCTCCTACGGAGGAGACAAAGAAGAAAAGGCTAACAGGGCTAAGACGACCCCGAGGAAAGGCAAGAGGGAGTCGAGGAGAATAGAGTGAATTCGTCGTCGCAAGACTTACGCAGTAGCTCACACACACGCTACACAAGCATGTGCACAGGAGGATTACGCTGCGGTGTATTGCGAGTGTGTAGCAACAGCACCAAAGAAACACTTACGCTTCGTTGCTTTATTCATATGTATACGCTGCCTCACCTTTTCACATCTGTGTGTATATATATATAATAATACAGACCCCCTAAACCTTGTCTTGATATGCATACATATACTTCATTCTGAATGTATACGAGCTGCGTAAGCTTTGTATACACGTGTATATGCGTATGATAACTTTACCTGTATACACGTATTTCATTATTTTATACGCAGTGTATGCACACGGACTCTTTCCAGACGAGAGGCACACTTGTAACCTTGAAAACTGATCTGTATGCACGCGCACAGTATTGATCTACTTGTGTATATCAGTAATGTGCGTATGCATACAAGAAAGCATGTCTATTATCCGCCTATATGAGTACTTCGAAACATATTTACGCCATCCCTATGTATATACATATATAAACATGTATGTACAATCAGATATATAGGCTGATGCACAGATATTGCTAATGACGTGTTTAGATCTCTGTCTAGATGCGTATAATTACATACATATATATAGTTTGAGAATTTCATATTACAAAGATTGAACACTGTCCTCTAGATACGGGGTGTTGTCAAGATAAACGCGGCATATGCTGGTTTTTCCCTTTCCTTGCACTAGCTCTCTTAGGCCTCGCATCGTGAAATACAGTAGAAACGACGCTGCGAAGCAGACCTGCAAGGGTTATGCTTCTGTGTGATATTCGGTGTGTAGATACATGTATATATGGATAGCGTTTTCATTTTTGCTTGTATCGTCGTTTGTGCACGTGCACAACGTACCCCTCCGTACACTGCCGAAAAGTAACGCGCATTTCAACCAAGAAGTTTGGCTAGCGAGTAATTTCAAAACCACGTTTCCGGGAACACGCTTTTTGCATTCTTGCACGCTCACTACCTCAGTCGCCGACGTCGTCACTTTCGATTTGGCATTTGAGAAACTTTTCACGCGTAACAGGAAGAATAAAACTATTGTACGGGTGTTCTGCAGCTGGCGTCGTCCACCAGGAGCCTTGAGGTGCACTGCACTGATGTCAAAAAAGAAGCTGTTATGTATGCAGTGGAGGCACGCTGGTAGAAGCCTTCCCATTCATTCGGACGACGCAAATATGCAGTGTACACATACCTATATATATATATATATATATATATACACGTGTGTACCGAGTAGACGCGTATTGTTACATACTACCAGTGTTTACGTAGTATACATCTACATGCACGTATACTTGTTTATACGCCCTCCTGCAGGTCTATGCCGTTGTGGGTATACATGTGTCGGGAGCGTAGGCACTTGCATGTATATTGCTCTCGTCATTCTTTGCTCTTCGTGTGTACGGATACATTAATTGTGTGTGTGAAGGTGGTTGCCTTTATGCAGGCCTGCACCGCACACAACTTTCTCATCATACACGACACATGCTCATACGAGTATATATATGTATATGTATATGTAAATTTGTGGATACATTGTCAAAGACTGCCCCTTGCCCTCTTTAAGTGTGCAGCAGTTGGTGCTAGGCAGGCCGACGTTCGGAGTAGGCGTTTGTTTCAGTGACAAAGGATCCACATATACTTCACCCTCCCATATGGTCGACCGATTTCAAAAGCCTGTACGAAGGATACACAGAGTTTGTCTTGTCATTTTGTGTACAGGTGTCGCGTTATGAAGCAAATTACGAGAAACAAGGAGAATTCGTGCTACCGTTGATTCAAAGTCTCGTCCTCCATAGCGCAGTGGTTATTGCGTATTACCACAGCACGGTACAGGAAACACTGTTTCTCATACTTTATGGAGGAGGTGAAGTTTCGTGCGAAATGGATGGTATTCAATGCCTTTCTTGGTCCGTGAACGCACTCGAAAGTGAACAACTTCGCGTTGTTTCTGGACGTGGTGCACGGGTGAACATGTGAAAGTATGCCCCTTTCGTGGGAAGCCGCTCCTTGATACAGCCTCGCATGGACAGCATCCACAATGCTTATTACTTGCCATGGAGATAAAGAAGGTGAAGGAAAATGTATCCGAAAGAAAGTGAAAAACCATAGAGATAAGCGGTATGTGGGGAAGCCAAAAGCTGTACGTTTGCAGCGCAGCCTACTACCGGACTCGAACCGGCGACCTTTCGCTTACGAAGCGAATGCTCTACCAACTAAGCTAAGTAGGCATGTTAACTAGGTGCGTATTGTTGCCGACATCATAGAAACTAACGAAGTGCACAGTAGGTATTCCCATCATCGAGCCCTGTGTAGCACAACAAAGATTCTTTCCATAAATTGAAAGCTCAGCAAGGAAGCTCTCGAAGGCATCCCGTCCTGGAGGTGACGACCAGGAGTGCAGACGGATGCAAATATAGATTATGTTGTACTAATTAAAAATGCCGATCTCGCTCTCCGCTGGGCAGACCATAAATACGCTCTCTTGCTCAACCAACGATAAAAGCGGGCATGCGACAGAGTGTCTCTAAATTGGTAGATGGTGGTCGAATGAAGTGTTCTGATGCACTTGCACGTTTTCAGATGAGTCGCTGCGCACGAGGACCACGCAGGGGAGGAGTGGTCACGCGGGCGTACGAGGAGAGAAGTGGGTGAAGTCGAATAATTTTACCCTAGATCGTACGGGAGAATGCGTATCGTTGGGCAACCTGTTTCGCCCTGTCCACGAGATTCAAAAGACCACCGTAGGGGGGCACTCCCCCTTCGATGAGATGTGGTATGTACAGGTAGAAGGCCAGACCGCGGAATCGGAACTCTCCCCGAATGTAGTATTTCAGTCCTTGCTTTTGTTGCCTCCGAAGAGCTAAGCAAAGACACCACTTTCGTATAATACGCCTGTGGACCACCATAAATCCGTCTCGTGAGAGACTCAAGGGCCGGGTAATTTTGTGGTGTGGTCTCGCCCGCTTCTCCTGTAATCCTTCTCTAGCGAAACGCTCTCAATAGCGGGCCACCAGGTACGAGTGCACGGCCACACACACCTTCGGAATAAAAGACAACGTCCACCTGTTCCCACATGTCTGCAGTTTACTGTGCTATTTCCCGAATACTGAAAACCATAGGTAAAGCTGGTTTTTCTACCACGCGTATACGCGAGCGCCTGACTGCGTTTAGCGCCTTTTTTTTCAAAGCTCTCTGTCGAACGCTTTCACAGAGTATCGAAAGCATGATGGAGACAATCTGCGTACCGTAATCGTTGTTTACCGTTTCGTGCTTGCGAAGGCGACCAATAGATTCCCGTATCACAACTTGTATATTCAGTTCGATGAGAAACTTATGTTTAGACCGCAAACATGTGTGGTGCACGCGTACAGCGTATCTATGTGTGTACATTTATACCACACATAGTATGGTTAACGCCTACAATGTATGTGAGTGTACACATGCATATGTTAGGTCGAATCTGTAAATGAAGCCAAGTGAAGAAAGACATGTTGACAGTTCCTGGCATTCAAGCCCGCGCGATCGTATATTTGATGAGCATCAGATACATACTGCATACAGTACATGTGTGCCCTTCCGGCTCCGGCGCCAGCACAGATAAACCTGCATATGTAGTGTATATCCCAGACGTGTAACCACATACACTCTCTATACTACAACGAAGAGACGGATGGGGCCCGCTGCTGGAAGCAACTTGTCTGGATGTCATGGCTTTCGCATACCCTCCCACAGACAGTAATGCACGCACCGCAGGCGCAGCAGAAACGAGCGGATATGCCCAGGAAAATTTGCAGACTTCCGCGGGGTGAGCGTTTGCTTGAATTCTCGAGCTGCCACTAACTCACACTCTTTGTAGATATGGCAAAGAAAGACAGATGGCATGTTATTTGTGGAAACTGCAGAGCGATTACACCACAGGCTAATTACCAGGGGCTACCTCGTGTGCTTGTACTCCTTTTTAGCAGGCCGCTCGTCTCTTGTTACTCCGATAATGAATTTCGTTCACCGCGTAACTGGCAATAAAAGTAAACCGAGATCAATGGAGTGTTTATGAGTAGTGTAGGTGGGTCAGGTAGTAGCGTACGCTCCAGACGTTTGTGTGCAACGCGAATTCGTGAAACAGCAACCCCAATATGCATCAGTCACCCCCAGCGACTACAGCGTCTGGTCGGATAGAGTCAGCGTCCAGAAACAAATGTCCGCTAGTTAACGATACCGTCCAAGACAAGCAGTCACGCCTTACACTGCGGTCATCTTAGTGCACAGAGGATAACAACCTAACGTTACCTGACGTGACTCAACGGGTTAAGCCTCTCTTCTGTGCCGTGGAACCAGAACGCGGCCTACGACAATGTGAGCGGCGTGGGGAAGGCAGAAAATTTGTAGCATTTTCAAGGGAATTACGTGTAACATCACTTGCAACATCACTTTCTTATGTAGACCAACACACTTTTAGTCGGAGATGAACGAAGACAGATTGGACACGTGGTTGTGTGCGTACTCTGGAAAAATATACCTGCATCCACGGGATCCGCGGGCGTTAAAGTACACGTCAGCAGAAGTTAAAGCCAGGTGGGCCAGAATAAATTGTAGACAATCCCTGCTCCGTTTTAACTGCAAACGTAAACTGATATTCACTGCTTTTCCGCTTCCCCGAGACGCTGGCGTGGAAACCGCGGCAGCGAGCCGCAGAAAATGGGGGTCCAAACATCCACCGGTAGATCAGCACGGTGAAGCCGCACAGATGTATCTCCCACCGTATTCACATACGTGAGTACGCCCGCATACGCTTGTATCCGTGAGGTGACACGCGTGTTTACGTTTATATGTATGAACATGCATTTGTGGAGTAGACACAAAAGCTGTTGCCTTCGCTTCTGCCATACGGTCCAATGCCTTAGCATTCTTTGTTACGTCACATCATTCCTCTCAGCACTACTCGCCTTCAAACAGTCACTGCTCTATGTTTCGTCGGAGACACATCTTGGGCGAAGCCATACCCTGGCCGACACAGCTTCACTGGTTGAGAAAGGGATCAGTGGAATGTTTCTTGTATAAATGGTCAAGTTGTCGATGCTCAAGTGCAGTTGCAGACGGTTCTTGTTACGTCTTACTTGTGGGCGGCCAAGTACTTTGTTACTGCGGTGGAAATTTCCCCAGAAGAGCTGCGGAGGTCGCTGTGCGGTCCTGTGCATAAGCCGCAGTTTCACTTCACGCATTGCACTTAATATAGTCTAGGCTGCTTCTGGTGCTTGTCGTTGCAATTATTGTAGTTGTGGTCACCGGTGCAGTAATTCTGTCTCTGCGCACGTAGTGATAGTCCGCTTCACTATCCAACGAAAATTTCTTGCAGCACTTGCGACTACAATATACACACAAGCCAGTGGAAACGCAGGCTTGCTTCGTGCTTCTGGGCAAACGAAAGTTGTCTTGTGTTCGCGCTGCATGTGTGATGCGTCCTGGGGCCTCCTGCTCCAGTCATAAGTTTGTTGCCACTGCGCACTATTTTCGTCGAGACTGGCCCACGTGTTGCTGTGGATGCCTAACTTCTTACCGGCTTCCCCCGTGCCCTGAACAACTTCAGCTAGTTGACGAAGCACACTGTCGGTGTCATCAGTGTGGGTGTGGGTGTGCGCTTGTGTGCGAATATGCGTTTGTGTTTGTCTTTGCGTGTGTGTGTGTGTGTGTGTGCGTATATATATATATATATATACATATATGTCATGTAAGTGTTTTTTGGTCCTCTTTCCTTTCACCTGAGTTGTTCGAGCTAAATGGCAGGAGCGCTTGAGGACACAGCCAGAGTCGGAGTGACGCACGGATAGGAGAAGTTCTTTTCTGGCAATTGTGTCCACAATATGTGTTCGTATTTCGGAAATGTTTCCCTCCCCGGCTTCCTCCTATTGCACTAGTTAGACGCCACGCGCTGTTTTTCCCTCCTAGCCCCAGCCCCGCTGCAACGCAAGACACGAGCGTGCTGCCAGCTAGCCATTTCACTCTTCTTGTAAGTGTCTGCTGGAAAAAAGTACGTGCTCACAACGAAGCGCTCGTGAAACCTACAGATTTTTGCTCCTGCATTTGTTAGTGTGCACTGCATTTCCCATGTGCACCTTCTGCACTGAAAGACGAGCGTATTTTTGACGCGTCCCTGCTTCGCTACTCCTCGCGTATCACAATGGAATGGCTGTGTATGCAATGGCGTTGAGGATACGGGGGAATAAAAAAGGGGAAACCACCACCAGAATCTCCTGGGGAGGACTTCCCAGTTTACCCATCAACCATGGGAGAAACGTCCACAAGCTGCAGCTGCGAGTAGTTTGGCTGACTTCGTGTCTCACTACCATTTCGTTTTCCCCGTGTGTTCAGACATAAACGCCAACGCTTGTTCATTGGTTATCGATGAACGTATGTTTGTGTGTGGCTGTCGTGGCCGCGCAGCCGCATTTTGCCCTGTGGTGAATGGTTTTTCACTACAGACGAGTGGGTGCACCGAAAATGTAGTGCACTTTCACATCCGCAGTATGCGGCTGTCAGTTGAAACCCACGGTTTCTCACTCGGGATCGAAATTCTTCCTGTTGTCAGTCAACAAAACTTTCTGGTAGCACTTGATGACGACTGCTCTTCCAAATGCAACGAAAAAAGCCAACAGAATTAACAAGAACCGCAGAGGATACCCAAGGACAACACTACTACAGAGACGAAAAATCGTGTGATAGTAAAAAACTTCGCAAAAAGAGAAGAGTTCTACGGGACAGCAAAACAGAGAGACAACGTTGCACAACAATGAATTCTGTGACACCAAGCATGCAGCAGACAAGACAAACTAGACACCGAAGGAGTGTGCATCTCTGGAAGAACACTCCAGTAGACACGCCAGGTCAGCAGTAGCTTCCATAGAAGTTTCTGCACCATTCTGGTCAGACAGGTTGTTTTGCTTTATAAAACGTAGTCGCAAGTTGTCCTCCTGCGCAGTCTCTGCCACATTTTCTCGTCCAGTACCCGACTTGCACCGTTTACCTTGTTCCCTAATCGCATTTTGTCCTCCGTAATGTCTGCGTCAATCCATCCTTTTTCTATTTCGCCGTCCACCACTGCCTTCCAGTCTAAAATATTTCTAATATCCCCCTGTGCGCATCCGCAGCCTATAAGATGTACCCACAACTTTTTGCAAGCAAACATGTATATTCTCGTACTTCCGGGGTGTAGTGAGTTCCGCTTGCACGCGTCCGTCGTTTCTTTCTCGCGTAGGATACTACCGCTCCTTGCAGAACAAAACAAAAAATCCAATGTCTCTCATCCGCTCTACGCACACACGTATCTACGTAATTAAGTGTACAAGTGAATTCTGTGTTTTGTGTGAATCCGTTACATGATGCTCGGTGTACGCCCAACTCATCTTGTGAGGTGTACCCACACTGATTCTCCGCCGTGCGTCCACAAACTTCCTTCCCTCCTGGGACGCCGATGTTGTCTCGCTATTTCCTTCCGTACACTTCCCACATCCGTGAATTTGCAGCTTTTCTGTTTGTCTCGCTGTGTGTATTCAGCTCCCTCTAGTTGCTCTACGTTCTCCTTGTCTTTCTTGCTTTCACTGTACTCCTTCTCTCTTTGAAAAAAGAAGACACGCTGTGTCTCCGGTATATGCCCACATCGTTGCTCACCCATATTCTAGTCGTTGGCGGTGCAAACGACTTGTAGCAAGTTGCACAAGTCAACTTCCCATGCAGGGTATACACCCGCACGACGTCGTGTCTGGTCCACCTGCGGCGTCGCACCTTCCTGCCGCTTCTCCATGGCTTTCCTAGACTCCTGTCTACAGCCCTCCTGTCCTCGGTGTGTTCACACTGTAACTGGATTTCTTTCCGCTATGGTTTCCTATATATCGGTAGGGGAGCTGCGGCGCCTCCAGAGTCTCTCCGGCTACCGGGAAGAGCAGCTCCCGGCTGCCTACGCTGCCTACGCACTAGCAGGAGCAGCGGAAGGGTCGGGGACAAGCGAACTTCCTACTTCACGCACTCAGGCGACTTTTTTGAAACAGAAGGAGAACATTCATCTGCGTTCGTTCCGCGCATTTCTGCGGCGCGAGCGACGTTACGCGGCTCACCGCTTGAAGCAAGCTCGGGCAGAGCGTGCCAGGGAGGGGCGGTTGGCTTCGTCACCTAGGGACGAAGCAGGGATCGTCGTAGCAGCGGGGACGGCAGCTGGGTCAGAGCAGGCTGCCGGGGCAGAGCATGCGGCAGCAGACGCGCTTGTGGCCGGACCAGGCGACATTTCTTCTGTTCCTTCTTCTACGTCCGAGGAGGAAGAGGAAGACGATGAGGATGAGAGCGGCGAGGAGGCGAGAAAAAGGACAGAGAAGGAGAAGCAAGAGGCCGAAAAACACATCCGGGAGGCGCAGAACAAAATCCAGAGTGAGCTGGCCTACATGCGGTTGAAAATTCCTGAGCTCCTGCAGCGCAGACAATACGCAGACGCGGAGCATCTGCTGGGTTATTATTTGCAACGTTTTCCCCGGCTCCCCGAGTTGTATTTGTTCTCAATTCAGCTGTACATGCGTCAGCGACGCTACGGGGATGCGATCGACATGTGCTGGGCAGGCCTGTTCTGCGCTCCTGGCGATCTGCGCTTCAGCCGCTCGCTGCGACTTGCAGAGGACCTGCTGCTGCAGCAAGTGTGTCGGGTCCCACAGAAGTACAAAGCCGCCCTCTTCAACTTATCTTCTTCGTTTCTGCAGGACGCTCAAGAAAAAGAGGAAAAGGAAGCCGTTCGACGGCGGCTTCTCGGCGACAGCCGCTTCATTACGATGAAACAGGGCGGTCGCATATGCTGCGTCGCCAACACCACTCTAGAACCGGGCGACCTCGTTGTCAAAGAACGCCCGTACGTCGCCACGCCAATGCTGCTGGTGGAGGAGCTCCTCGACCCCTGCGGGCCCGGGTGGAGCAGCAAGAGCGGCAACTCTTCCTCCGTCCAACCAGTTGCTAACGGCAGCAGCGATGCGCAGGGGAGCAGCAGCAGGAGAACAGAGCTGCGTCTGTTCACCACGTGTTTCCACTGTTTGCAGGAGCGTCGTACACCCGACCGGGGCTTTGCTTGCACAGAGTCGCCCTACACCTGTCCGTTCGTCTTTTGTTCGTGGGAGTGCCTCATGCGGAACGGGAGAGTACATGCGGTGGAGTGCGCGTTGCTGCCATTTGTCTTTGCTGCTGCAAAAGAGTCTCACGTAAGTCCGACGAGTGTGCTGCATTTCTTTCGATTTCTCACTCGGGTAGGCCTGGAGCGCGACCAAGGTGTCCCGGCTATCCGAGCGGCCGAGCCGGCTGCTGGGGGGGGGGGTGCTGCTGCTGCCTCTGCGCAGATGCTACAGCAACAAAGAGGCGGGGCGCAGCTAGATATGTTGGATCGTCTGTTTTCGCTGCCATCGTTGCGCCGCAGCGTGGAGGACGGGCAGCCCGAGCTCTACCACCGGATTTGTTTGCTCATGCGCAGGGTGCAGAAAGAACTGCATGCACGTCAATATTGCTTCCTCAAGCATGAAGAACTTGTCGAGGCGATGCTGTTGCTGCTGCAGCATTCTCCGCCAGTTGTCAGCGGGTCTGCCGCTGCTGCGTTGAGTCGGCGAGACCCCACCGCAGCCGTGGGCCTTGTCTTTGCAGGGGCAACTGCTGCGCTGCCGCACAGCTGCATCCCCACGTGCTGCGTCGACTTCTCCGCAGACGGAGGGGAAGTGTCGGTCCGAACGATCTGCCACGTTCCCGCAGGAGGAAGTCTTTGCATTTGTATGGAGCCAGATCTCTTCGAGCCGACCAGCAGCAGGAAGAAGCCGTACGCGTTGCCTTGCGTCTTTGCGTGCGGCTGCTCGCGCTGCTCTGATCCGACCGAACACAACAGGTATCTTCGTGGAATTCGCTGCTCTGTATGCAACAGAGGCTACTGCAACCCGAACAATTCTCCTTCGTTGCTGCTGCGACTGCGCGCTTACGGCAGCGGCGGGCCGCTTCGCAGACACAAGTTTTACTGGCAGAAGATCTGGACCGAGCAGCAGGAAAAGTATATGCGCGAAGGGCTGCTCACGCAGCAGCAGCAGCAGCAAAAGGGACTGCCACAGCAGCGGCAGTGGCAGCGGCGACCTGGAGGACCCAGGGTAGTGACAACGGAGGTTCAAGAAGCTGAAGAAGAGGAAGAACGAACTGGCGTGCGTCCAGCACATATCCGTGAGCTGCTGCAACAAATCGATGCAGGAGCAGCAGCAGCAGCTCGCGTTTTTGCCGAGGATGACCCCTATAAAATTTTAGCTGAAGTGCTCCGCAAGGAGCTGCGATCTCGTGCTGCAGCAACAGTATCTGCTACGAACGAAGAAGAGGAAGCTGCTGCAGGGACACGGGAAGTAATAGGAGAAGAAGCAACAGGACCGACGACGAAAATCAGAGAAGGAGGAAGTGGAAGAAGAGGAAAAGGGGGCAAAGGTGGCGGCCTTTCCGCGCACACAATGAAAGTCTCTTCTGGTGTCACTCTCTCTGTAATGCCCGTGTCCTCTTCTACTGCGGCAGCTTCTTCTTCTTCTGCCTCGGCTCCTTCTCCCTCTCCTTCTTCCTTTTCTGCTTCTTCCCCTTTTGCGGAGGCTTTACAGGCACGGGCAGACGAAGAAGAGGAGACGTGGCAATGTAATTTCTGCGGCCGCGCCTCCACGCTTCTGTCGGCGCAGTGCCGCGCTATCGAGCAGCGAGTGTGTCTTCTCGGAGCAGCAGCAACAGCAGCGCTGCAGCGTGGGAGACCTCTGGCCGCCCGTTTGCTCCTGCAGGTGATCATTGATCGCTACAGCGTAGTGCTGCACCCGCACCACTGGCGATTGTACGACGCTCACGTTGTTGCTGCAGGACTTTGGCTGTCGCAGCCGCAGCAGCAGCTGGACCAAGCGCTTTCGTGCATGCGCCGAGCGACAATTGCAGCTGCCGCAGTGCTCCCGGTCTGTTACCGAGAGAAAGTGCTGCTATACACGAGAATGGCGGAGCTGCAGTTCACGCATATGCAGCAGCAAAAAGTCTTCAACAGAGTTGCTGCTCTCCCTCCTGCCGCTGCCGTCCTCGAGCCGCTCTACGCTGCATTGCACAACGCTGCCGTCTGCTGCGGCAAAAACAGCGCTCTAGCTCTCACCTGCATGCATCGCATCCGAATATACGCCGGTGCCCTAGGCAGGGCCACGCCTCCTCTTTCTTTTACTCTGCACCTCAGACCCATTCCGGCCTTCCTGGTGTTCTACAGAAGCCTCTTCGGACGAGCAGCGGGCTCTGACGAGGTAGGGGGGGGGGGACAACTACACGACACAGCAAAAGAAAAAGAAGAAAAGCAGACGCGGCACAGGAAGCAGTGTCAACAGCAGCAGCACTAGTCGTAGAAGTAATTCTGCAGCAGAGCAGCAGTGTGTGAGCAGCGGAATAGCAGCCGCAGGACTAGCAGCAGGACAGCAAAGCCGCAGAACAGCAAGTGGCAGAGCACCGTCAGTACGAGGAGCAGAACAGCAAAGGCAGAGGGGCAGGAGAGCAATAGCAGGAAGCCGGAAACAGGGCAACAGATCGGCAAAAAAAAAGCAACAGCAGCAGCGGCAGCAACGTGCTTCAGATTTTTTCAACAGCACAAGACTGTCTCGGTGATGCTCGCGCTGCTGCAGAGAAGAGAAGACCTATCGCGGCAGCAGGGCGGCGGTGGCCACGGAGGACAGGCGGCACAAATACACGTGCGGTGCTGCCTGTTTGCACTCCTTCAATATATGTGTATGCATTTTCACACCGATGAATGAAGGCGACCAGACATATAGAGAGAGAGGCAAGAGGTCAAGGCGCGTTGCTCGTTGCCAGCAGGAAGGGAAGAAGGAAGTGCAGCAGCAAGGCAGCAGCAACTGCGGCAGGGGAGAAAGACTAGAGAGAGAGAAGGGAAGAGGAAATAGAAGAAGAGCAGAGGGAGAAGAAGGAGAATAAAAGAAGACGAAGAAGACGAAAAGAGAGGAGGAGCAAGAAGAAAACAGGGGGAGAACGAAGAGGGAGAAATACACGTATGTGTCCAGGGCCGTAAAGAAGCACGGAGAGCGAGGAGAGACACAGATAGACATAGAGAGAGAGGGAAAGAAAGTTGGTGCTTTTACTGCTGCTGTGGGCAAGTGCTGCGACAGAAATTCCTTGACTAACAGCAGCGACCCCGCAACTGACCTGCAGCATGTCACACACACACACACACACACATACAGGTTTCAAAGAGATCCTAATAGTTCACTTCCCGTCCCCCTACCAACGTCTCACTCCAAAAGATATTCGTATGTTCATGCGCACGAATATATATGTATATATGTGCTGGTGTGAATGTCTGTGCGCAGAATATATATGTATATATATGGGCATATATGGATGTGTGTAGAGCCGAGTATTCACCTGTAGGGGTAGAGGCGAATATTTATCTCCAGGAGAGCATATATATATGTGAATGTCTGCTCATAGAATCCTATGTATATTTACATATATGTAGGCATATACGTATGTGCGCAGACGCAATTCTTTATCTATAGGAGCGTACACGTGTATATATACATATGTGTGGAGAGGTGAGCGAATAAATTTCCAGGGCCCTCGTTGTACCGGATAATATGTGTATAGATCTAACCTTCCATAAAATCATGCCTACGAGCATGTATACATACATATCTATATACACACACTTGTGTATGTTTTGCATGTGAACCCAACTTAGCAAACGTATGAAGGACGCACCGCTGGCTATATCTGCCAAGGCAGCAAGGTACAGATGTTAGAAAGAAACAGCCGCCTACCTATTCGTACAATAGACACGCCCAGATCCTAGACGTGGGAATCTGTGTAGGCGCGTAGAGAAAGCAACGCAGAGGAGGAAGAAACGTACGTCCACGTACATATCCGTGTGTATTAAAAACACTTCCCAACTCTTGTACGTCTTTCTACACAGAGATCTCTGTATATCCACACTTGTTGCATGCGTGCCATAGTTGTACACTTCCTACATGTGTCCACATGTATATATAAAAAGAGAGACGGGAATATTTGATACTTTTAATCGTACGTATATATATGGATGTCTATGCGTGAATCGGCCAGTACATACAGGTGGAGATAGAGGAAGAAGTGGCCCACATTAGCGTGTGCATACACGCATGCGTATGGACCCATGCGTATGCTTTTGTCAAACGCCGGATGCAGTCGTATATTACACAAATCCACAGCCACACGCTGGCGCTTCTCCTCGAGTCTTTTCAAAGACGCGTTTACGTTTCTGTCAAGACGCACTTCCTGCTTCACACCTACATTTACGTATCACACCTACATTTACGTATCACACCTACATTTGCATCTCTGTGTTTATTTACATGTGTACTCATACTTCTCTCCTTCTCTTTCTGTCTCTCTCTCTATATATACGTGGATATCTATATCTACATATATATATATATATATATTTCTCTTTACAAGCAGAACACCGATGTATATATGTGTATATGTGTGTGTCTAGTTTCTTCTTTCTCTCTACGTATGTATATATAAGAATTCCTTAGTTTTCCTAACGGACAAGTATACAGCTAAATATGTGTAGGAAGATGTATATACGTGCCTCGGATCCCAGGACGCGGCTGGAAGGTCCAACTTGCTGCGCAAGACCTTCTGCATCTCGGCACACAAATGCCCCGTACACAATTTTTGTCGCTTTGCTGCATTTGTCTCTCTTCATTTGTCTTCCCTTTCTTTCCTCTCCTGTCTCGCTGATATTCTCTTCCATTCTCTTTTCCTCGTCGTCTGTCCTTCTCTTCCCGTCTGTCTTCCCGGGTGTCTCTTTTTGTCTCGCCGTCGCCTCCTCCCCTTCCGTCCTCTTACACGTGTGGACACAAGAGGCACCTTGCTGAGAAGGCGTTGCTACTGCGCCGGCTGTTTTTCTCTCCTGCAGTAGGCGCGCCGTAGCGCCCACACCTGGCGTCTCTGCGTTGCTGCTGCTGGTCCTCGTGCTGCTGTAGGTGCTTTTGCTGCGGCGGCGGCGCTGGGACTGCGGCTGCTCTTGTACCTCGAGCGAAGCCAGCCTGCCTGGCGTCTCGTTTCCCTGTTTGTTCATTCCTTCCTATTGCTGCGAGTGCTGTCTTCCTTCTGCTTGCTGCTGCTATTGCTGCTACTGATGCGTCGGCTCTGCCTCCTCCTGCTGCGCCTGCTGCGTCATTTCTGGGTGCTGCTTCTTCGCGCTCGGTGTGTTGTGCTCGCAGGAAATAAAACAAATGGTGGAAGAAGACCCGTTTCAAGTAGCAGCTGCCATCGCAAGAAAAGGCTTTTGTGATGACATTGCAATGGATCTATTGAAGAGTTTCTGCGACATGTATCATTTACCCAGCGGCCTCTCTCCCGTGGCCCTCGCTGCTGCGGCTGCACATGTTCCCCTGGTCAAGAGGTAAGCCGCCCTATCTTTCTGAGCGTCAAAGTGTGGCCCACCCGGGCACGTCTACATCAGATTTTTCTTGCTCCATATTTCTGCTTGGGGAGAGATGTGACACACACTGCTCTCTGTCTGTTTCTTCTTCTCTCTCTCAAGCCCACTTTCTCCGTCTCCATAGATTTGTACAGAGAGATATAATATACTGCGCTTTATCTATGTATTCCTCTCTCTCTCAAGCATGATATACTGCTGTCGGTCAATTCCTCTATCTTCTTCAGTTTCTCTCTCTTTTCAAATGTGGACACATACACGTGTAAGTTGCGCCTGCGTCTTCTGTGTGACTTATATCTTCTCTCTGTTTCTCTCTCATATATATATATATATGTGTATGAAGTGCCCAGTGGTGCCTGCAGTTCTTTCCCCTCTTCTGTGTCCTTTTTGTCTCGCTGTTGCTGCTGTTGCTCCGCTCGGCAACGCCCTGAGAAGTGTTGTGCGTCGCGTAGTCACTTCTCTACTTCTGAGGTACTGCAAATCAATATATTTTCTACTTCCCCTACCCATCTGTGTAGATCTGTTTGCACTACTTCAGGCGTCCATCCGTGGTTTCGACGGATCTCCCAGTGGCTTATCTTAGAAGCTGCATATATATATATACGCTGTAACTCCACATAATATACATATATTGGCAATCTGTATCTGTCTCCCTGCGTGTCTCTCTCTCTTCGTACATACATACGTATCAGAGTACACAAGCTCGTACGTCTACACACATCTATGTATATGTCTAAGTATGTCTATCCTGAGCGGGTATACATAGGTAGATGTGTGTAGATGCATGTGTATACATATGTCTTGGTCTCTTTTACGGGTTTGTACCTGTATTTTCGGATGTGCCTGTGTGTGTATGTCAATATAAATACATACTTTTGTATACCGCACACAGGTGCCCTTGTCTGCCGCACGCGGTGTATGTAGTTGTCCGCCTGTGTGTGTATACTTCGCACGAGGCTTGCACGCCTGCGTAGAATAATATGTGGGTAAAATACCAATGTATGTGGCTTCTGTTTTTCCGGCTTCTCCTCGGCTTTCAAAGAAACTTCCACACAAATATCTATGTATGCAAATATGTATATCTGGAGAGGTATCTAAAGAGTCTACACGTACTTGCGAACTGCACTTGGACAGCTGCAGGGATATATATATATGTATAAGGATGTGTATGTAACTTCCAAAATAGATATATGCGTGCGAATACCAAGATATACAAACGTGTGTGTATATGCAGGCATAGATGATTAAACAGCTGTGTCATGAGGGGAAGGTGGAAGTGCGTCGCTGAGGTTCGGTAGGGACGCGCATTCTTCTTGACACAAAGGCGTATTTGAAGGACAAAATTAGCTACGCACACATATAGAGACAGCGACACTTGTCGCAGGGAGCATCTCACGTGAGCCTACATATATGCGTATTTCTCTCCTCTTCTGTACGTACGGGAATGCGTACATATATACATGCATGCTGGGCGGATGCTGCATAGCTTTCTGTGTGTATAGATCTATACATATGTATATGTACGTCTACCTGCGGTGATGGTAAACTTGCAGGAGACACGCCTTGTACCGGCGGTGACTAAATATGGACACCTGCAGCTGTTCCGCCCCCCCCTTCCTCCCCACTTGTCGCCTCCTACTTCGACGTGTGGCATCTGCATGCTGTTGCTATTGAGTCGCCTCCTCCGTCTTTTTTGTTCCTTCGCTACGCTACGACTATGCGGTAGTCGATTTTTCTTCTCCTCCTCCTCGTCTGCCTCCACGTTTTTCCCGTCGTTTTGAATCTCTGGTGGTATTGCAGTTCTTCTTCCTGCAGCTGTATGAATTTCTGCTGCGCTTCCTGCTTTTTTCGCTTGCCCTAGCTCTGCTTCTCTGCCTTTGCTTTCGCGTGCACTGTCTGAAGGATGCTGCAGGCCGGTTTCGACTTCCTGACAACCAACGAGTGGGGAGTGACCCCGCTGCTTGCGATGGCAGCGTGTCCTCTGCCTGCTACTCCCGCTGCTCCTGCGGCAGCTCCTGCTGCCGCTTCGTCCCCTTCTTTCAGCTTTAGCTGCTTCGCTCGATCCTCCGAGGCTGCTGCTGTGGACAACAGCCAGGCGGTTTTGCTGCGTCTCTTTTTGCGCGCATGTGACGAGCGAGACGCAGCAGCACGCCCTGCAGCAGCAGCGGCAGCAGCTGCAACAGCAGCATCACTTGCAGCCGCAGCAACAACAACTGGGGGAGGAAGACGTCTCTCTGGTGACGGGAAAGGAGGAGCTGCTTCTTCTTTTTCTGGTGAAGGCAGACGCCTTGGGAGAGAGACCAGCGCCAGAGAACTGCTGCTGCAGGCACGTACTCACCGACTGCTCGGGTTGAACGGTGTGCTGCATCTTGCGGCGGCGCGAGGAAAAAGAGAAGTTTGCAAGCAGTTGCTGCGGTCCGGGCAAAGTTGTTTTGCTGCTAATGGGGAGGGAGCGACGCCACTGCATCTTGCTGCTTTTGCTGCAGATGCTGCTACGGTACAGGTGCTTCTCGACTATGCTGCTGCTTCCTTGCCGAATCAGCGCAGCAGCAGCAATGCTCGAGCTGGTAAAAAACCACACCCCCTTCTCTTCCCCTTACGCTGCTGCTAACGCATCTCCTGCTGCCACTGCTCCTCCTGCTGAGCTCGACGTGTACACGGCTATATTCGCATATAAGAGAAGGAGCGCTTGCAATGACAGTCCAAGGTGTAAACACATCAGTTACGTCCTCTGCTGTCTCCTCCTGGATGTATGTCTGCTGCGGTCGCTATCCTTTCCCGGCCGTCTGGCGCAAGTGGGGTTGCTGCTGTTTCTCCGTACTTCTCCTGCAGTGCTCCCATTCCTTGCCTTAGCGAAGCTGCTACTGCTCCTCCTGCACGTCTGCCGCTGCTGGATCCGCGCACAAAGCTCAGTCCGCTTCCTCCTCCCCCGCACCTCGCTGCTGCCTCTTCAAACCTGCCGCCGCGGCTCGGACAGGTCTGCAACAATCCCGCCGCTGCCTCTCTCCCTGCGGTGTGCTGCAGCCCTGTTGCTGCTGCTACCTCTTTCTCGAGGAGCAGCTGCCGTGGCTGCTGTTTTGTCTCTTCGAAGCTTGCTGCGCTTTCCTTCCGATGTTGCTGCAGGAATGACATGCCGCCCCGGGCCCTGCATGTGCGCTGGTGCTGTGCTTGTTCCTGCAGCAGCGCTTGTACGCCTTGTGAACGCAAGAACAGAGCGAGGAGAAACTCCGTTGATGCTTGCTGTCTACGGCCTGCAGCGCGACGTCGCTTCGTTGCTGCTTGAGCGGGGAGCCGATGTAAACGCAGTTGCTCATCGCGAGCAGCTGACGGTTTTCCACGCACTTGCTGTGGGCATCTGCAGGGACTACGAGGTGCAGCAGCAGCCACTCGACTTGCGCGGAGACGGTGCTGCTGCAGTGCTCGTGGGCCTGAACGACTACTCTTTATCGGCGGGCATTTACACTCGCAGCAACAACACGCCTCTCTCGCCGCTAGTGGCCGAGCTTCAGCTGGAAGACACCGTTGACCTGCGCGTTCCGCTGGTCTCTCGTTTGCCTGCCGACTTGCTGCTCTTTCCTCAGCAGCTGCTGCTGCGTCTGACCCAGGCTGCCGACATCGTCCAGCTGCTTCTGGCTGCCCCGTACCGCAGCAGCACCCTCAGGCACCTCACACAAAGCGGGTACTCCGCAGAGCAGCTGCTGCTGAAGCTCTGGCAGCAGCTGCTGCACCGACGCGCCCTGCTGCTGGAGCGGTCAGAAGTTCGACTTGCGACGTTGTCGCGCACACAGAGAGAAGAGATCGAAAAAGGATGGGAGGAAGCAGGGCAGCTCGTTTGCAGAATTAGAGAACTGCTTACTGTTGCTCAGGCTGTCGCCAAGGTTGCAGAGGAAGAAGCGAGAGCGTACGAGCGACGAGAGACTCCATCGGCTGCTGCGGCTCCTGCCGCTGCCGGGGAAGCCGCAGAAGAAGATGAAGAGACACCGAGACCTGAAGACGTAGCCTATCGCCGACAGAAACAGCTGGAAAGAGAGGCGCCGTGGCTTTTTTTCGAAGAAAGGGCGAAAGAGCAGAAGCAGCAAGCTGCGGCAGCATCAGCAGCCCGGAGAGATGAGGGGGCTGCAGCAGGGACGGCGGGAGCGAAGCTACCACCAGGAAAAGCAGACGCAAAAGCAGCACCAGCAGGAGCAGAGGCAACAAAAAAAGCAGCAGCAGTGGCAGCAGCACCAGAGGGAGCCGGGCCTGCAGCAACCCCAGGAAAAACGTCAGCGGGCATCCCGGCAGGTCTGCCGCCACCAACGAAAGGCAACGGCAAAGCCGATGCAGCAGCAGGATTGAAGAAGCTAGAAGGCAAAGTTCCTGTTGCCGTGCCCAAGAAGGACGGCAGTGCTGCTGGCGCGACTGCTCCGACGCTGCTGCCACCCACCCCTTCTAAAACAGCAGTTCCCTCTCCTCCTCCTGCTCCATCTTCTTCTGTTCTTGAAGGACAGAGTAAAGGCGCTTTACCTCCACCGAAGAAAGCTCCCGCGAAGGGCCCGCCGTTGAAACTTAAAGCAGCACCTCCCCAGCCAAAAACATCGTAAAAAATTGCTAAACGAGGCCACAGCTGACGTACACACCCAACAAAAGTTGCTCTTCGCATTCCCGTATTCAGGGACAAGTAGATCCACCATATTGATCAACGTGTTTCTGTATGTGTATACCTGTGTACGCCCGTGTGTAAATGCATATGTATATATATATATATATCCACATTTACCCACAACTTCTTATATTTATATATATGTGCAGATGGAGAGTTCTACTGCATCCAGGAATCAAAATGGGAATGATCAGGAAGTGCCGCGGGCACCCTTCGGGGGCACATGCATATCTTCATACGCGTGTATACACATATGTATATATATATGGATATGGAGATATATATGTACACAAATTTTTACACACGTCTACATCCGTGTGACTTCACATATATATACACGTGTGAGTAGGCGCTTGTATCTATACGTATATGTATACATATATTCACAAATATACAGGTGGACTGAATTTTGTTGAGGATGAGGATGGTGCGAGTGAAGAGGTGCTCTCCGAAGAGAGCAAGTGAACTCTTGCAATTTGAACTGTCCTTGTACGCTCGTCCCGTACACACGTGTGTACACCTTTCTCATGAATGTAGCGCTGTTTCCGTAACGTACGTGCGTGTGCATATGTGGAATCAAACGTACTTCCGAGAATACATGTTGGTACACAGAGGCCTCTGATATACAGGGACTGTAGTCCGTTCATGTTAATGTACAGCGAGAGACACCGCAGCACGGGGAAGGAAAACGTGCGACGCAGGACGGGAGGAACACTAATGTTTACCTCTCGACGTCAACACATACGGCATCCCTGTATACAGATACACGTGCGTCCCCGTTGTATGTGTGTACGTTCACACACATATGATACGTTCGTGGACAGGCATGCGCCCATGGTAAGGCTCGAGGTACATACCTCTTACGCCGACGGTACGGCATGCACGCGTACTGTAGGCCCATCGCATTTATATAGGTTGAGAGCAGGACTGTCTGTGTGAAGACGTATGCACCGGGCCGAAGGTACAATTTCCGCTACATATTTATATCCATGTGTACGTAGTAGAGGAGGAGAGAGAAGGGAAGGGAGGAAGAGTTGCACCACGTGGGAATCCGCCGTCTGTTACGCAGACGCACACAGCGTCTGTGTATCTCTCTATCTGCATCAATAAACATTTCAATGTATATCTTGCCTGATATACTGCGTGCGATGTAGAAGTCCTCCGACGCATATCGAAACGTGGGTGAGGGAAATAACAGAATGTGTACGCGGCTGCCTGGTACGCACGTAAGTGCAATGATTACATTTCTTCACTAACATGTTTGTAAAATGTGTGTTTTTGTATAGCAGGTTTCAGCACGTAGTCTACATACCTGTCTAAGTGCGCACTCATACTCATCGAGACGTCGGAGGAAAACGGTGTGTTCACATCAATTGTGGACGCGCATACGTGTGTGTGCGCACTGGCGCAGGTATAAAAATCCACACATAAATTGTTGACCGTATTGATTTGACTCCACAGTGAATCTTTCTTGATCATGTAGATGTGGTCTCTCGGTGGGTCTACGCGTCGGTGTTGATTTGATGCATACGTGATGACCTACTGAAGTTCACACAGACACATGTATGCAGGAAGACAAATCATAATACTGCGATCCGTTTCAAAGTCACCCATCCGTAAACATTCATGATTTTAGGCGCATACACAGCGCGACAATATATTTGAGTACGGTGAAAGTTGCCTGTTGAGGAAATGCTCTCAAATTTAGCGTGAACAGTACCTTGGTAATCTTCAACGGGAGGTGACTTAACAAACTGTGCACTCATACGAGGGACAGTTACTACCTCGCTGCTCCATGTGGTTGCCTTTATTCGTCACACACAGTTACTACCTCGCTGCTCCATGTGGTTGCCTTTATTCGTCATACACAGTTACTACCTCGCTGCTCCATGTCGTTTACTTTTATTTGTCGACGACGTCTGCCTCAAATACACACGTTTTCTTTAAAAGTCAAGTTAGAACTTCTGCGGGATCTCCCCAGTAAACCTGAAGACGAAGCTCCCACGCAAGTCTGAATTCACCTTGACGCCACTCTGAGATCAACCGAGCACGGTACGTCCTTACGCCTCTGTTGTTTATTCGTGCTCTGATCTCTCCTCTGCCCTTGTTTCTATTTTATACGGTCGGGTAAACCACTTCCCTTCCCTTCGCTACCAACTAAGACAGTTGTTCCCATTTGTTGTTGTCAGACAGCCCTTCAGTCTTCCTCCGCCACTGTGTCGGCCTTTTACTCTGCGTCAATACACAGCAGTTTCACGTCCAGCTTCACGCTCTCGTTTCGCTAGCCATTCTGCAGCTGAACGTGGCGTTTCGTTTGGTCGAGACGTTTCGCTAGCCATTCTGCAGCTGAACGTGGCATTTCGTCTGGTCGAGACGTTCTTCGTTCCTGTCCTAGAGACACTTTCAAAATTCCTGAGTGACAACTTCGCACTCTAAGACACTCTGTTTGACATCTATATCGACTAGTGATGAAGATCGCTTTCGAGTGTCACACGTAGAAACGTGCTTATGTCCCTGCTGGGCAGCCAGGTGAGGGTGACCACTTCTCAGAAACGTCATACCAACAATGACGCGAGTATATTCTGCTGACACGGTAAAATAAGCAATAGTTTCAACGTGTAAACACACCTCAAATCCCGCATTCATATTTACTTTACACTCTTTCCCATTGTGATCGGGATCAAGTTTCAACCATTTGTAAGTACCTGCGTGTTTCTTCTTAGATTCGACGGGGACCACTGGCATCTTTCACTGGCTGAACGCAATTAACAGCTAAATTATTCATTAAGCGGTCTGAATGTCAAGCTTCCTGTACGTATGTAGCTACCGGTAAAAAGCATGTAATTTCTTTTGAAGAGTACACACAGTCCGTCCCGTCCAAGAGATATCTGATCCTTCTGATGTAAGCGACTGAAAGTTCCTGCAGTTGTAACAGCAGGCCGCAGATTTTTCTGTTGCACCACATGTTTTACAGTATGTGACTTCGTCACTCCATACGTCTGTACAAGCGTGAGTTCATCAGCACAGGGTAAGGACAGCAGAAAAGTTACGCTTGATCATAATGAAAAACAATAAGAAATCCAGTAGTGTTCATCGAGATCCCTAGCTTAACAACTGTCTGTTTAAACGCCGATAGAAGACCTTCCAGCAAGCGAACAGTTTCAGGTTCAGCCTCCCGTTATGTACAGAGCAGCAGAAGTGTTCTTTTTTCGGTACTGTTTATATGGGGGCACAACGCGCCTTACAGCCTTACATATATACGTGACATTATGTAGGTGTACATATGTTGTGGTAAACGAGACATAGATTACGTGTTTGTGGAACGTGGTACCTCTGTCACGGTGCTGCATGCAAACACGGCGAGTGCAACGCTTGCTGCCTTGCAGGGACATCCTTGTTCATACATCTTTAAAAAACAGTATTTTCGCCCGTTGCTTTGCTAAACGCACGCATTTTGTGTTGGTAAATGTAGAGTCCGGCAGTGCGCTGGCGTTCGCTTTTGACGAAGTTTCTCTTTCTAAGGCTTACTCGAGTTGAATGCTCGGCCGTAAATAGCGTGTTGGGTCAAGCAGTGCCAACTAGTACTTTACCTGCGAAACCTCTATACGGTCATCCTATACCTATTCCTTATTTCTACCTGTGAGCACAACGGGCGCACTGGATGTGTTTGGATTCCCCGACTACCTAGTGATACACGGTGACCAAGACAAGTAAGCTTTATTTTCGCTTTTCTACGTGTAGTACAGGCTAACAAGACGAATCGGCCTTTTTGTTTGGCCTCTCTCCTGTGGTTCCATAGCAGTTTTTCGCGGCGTGGTCGATATCTGGCGTCTTGTCGCGTTAGCGGTTTGTCGCTCTGTTTCTCATTGACGCAAATGTCTTTTTCTTTGATCCCCGTATTACTGCCCGTATGAAAATCTCAAAAAATTATGATTGAGGTCAGTGAATTTTTTCTTCCTCGTGCGAGATTTCATCGTCTTGAAAGCTTCCGCTTTCGTTTCCCCGTTTCCTCGTGGTCACTTTTTCTCGCTTCCACCCTCTCTGCGTGTTGTTCGCATCACAGGCCTGAAGTGCTATCTCCTCGCTCTCGGTCCTCCGTCTTGTAGTATTCCTCTTCAGTTTAGGCCATCGAAGAATTAGACCGAAGAGACTTACCCTGCAGATAATAGAAACCTTCCAGTGCTTGTTGTTGCCGGGGGACTCTTTCCATAGGAGCCTGCGTGTGACTATAAACTGCCTGCGTGTGTGTGTCCCTCTCTGTGTCTACTTATACTTACTCATCTACATTTTGTGTCTGCGTATATACGTGTACGTCGGTTACTTACGGAGAAAGAGAGAGAGGAAGGCAAGAGGGAAGAATGTGCGGCCAAGCGCGCACAATCTGGACTATATCTCGTATGCGCGATAAAGGTTGATAATATTTATTAAACATGTGCACCCTAGTAGAGGAGATGAATTCTATGCGTATGCCGTGCCCCATTTAAATGTACGTGTCTGTTGCTGTGGCTGCAGGTGAGCACGCAGTATCCGCGTGTCGCGTTCTGTGTTGCTTTTCCCAAGGATCGCTTGCGTCGACTCCTTTGGGGATGTATAATTGCGTCTGCGCACAAAGAAGTTAGTCTACACAAACGCATCAATACATTTGTGTAAACGTATGCGTATACGTGTTCACGTTGAGTCGTAAAGGGACACATTTTCTTAGGCCCAGGTGATGAATTGTGCTTTACAGATTTTCAAAATATGGACATGTGCACGTGGATACTTGCATATCAGCACCCTAGCGATACACCTTTCTGCTGTTTTGGGGCTACACGTGGCTGTCAGACAGTCCCTCCAACTTTTTCCTCATCCGTGTGATCTGTCTCTACTGATTCTCACCGTTGTTCGTGTATGCTGTTACTATTGGGCAGTGGTTCTGTATTAGTTCTGTCATCCGTCCTTCATATAAATATATAGAGAGAGATGTGTTTGTTGTTCGCTATTCGCCGACCTTGTGGACTGCGTGCACGCGATGGTCGAGCGTCAGTTTATCTTTCACTGTCTATATGCGCACACACATGGGGAAGAGATATATGTATATGATATATAGGTTGAAGAACCTGTCTGTCCGTCCTAGCTATTCTGCATACGAACATGTAGTACCAGGATGTGTTTGCTGAGCTTTTCGTGGTGGGGCAAGTTAGAGAGTGGAAACGTGTTCTCTTTGATGACTGGCGCACTTTCGTCGGGCGTACTTCACTAGATCTCTTTGTCGTCCCAACGTCTTCGTCTTCGCAGTTCGAAATCTGTTCTGAGCAAGGAGCTCTTTTTCTTGTCGTCGTGACTTCTGCGTTCCCCCTATATTGCGCTTCTATTTTTCTGTAGGAATCTGAAGGGAATCTGAAGGGATTTTTCCTTCTGTTTTACTCTTTCCTTCTTATTCTTTCCGTCTTCTCCTCCTGTCGTTTTGTTGCTCGCCGTCGGTCTCTTCGTGTGACTGCAGAACGCTTTCGAACACGAACTGTATCCGCTGCGGTGTATGTACACCCCGTTCCCTCCATTTGAATCCAAAGTGCGTCTGTAGCAAGTGCCATTTACAGCTGCGGTGTACTGACACACAGACAGACGTATATTCAAGATTTCAGTTTGTGACTCCCATATGTATCTGCGTGTCCCTGTGCGTCTTGCCGTCCCTCCCCATATTTCCCTTCCTCTCCGTTCTGCAGTTCCTTCCGTTCTCCCGTTTCCCCTGATTTCTGCTCTGTTGTGTACTTTTGTTTCGACTTTTTCGCGTCTTTTCCCTCTTCTTTCCTCCTCGTCTTTTTACTACGCAGAGTCGCAAGATGGGGGGCGATGGGGGGTCCATCACTACCAGGGCGGATATGGTGAAAACGAAAGGATTTCGTTTTCTCCGAAATTTGGGAGGAATGGGATATGTTCCTAATACCCAAGTCCGTGAAGGAGACGAGAGATTAAGTAGAAGCGAAGCACGCGACTTGCAGCTTTCTACTTGTTCTTTATCGCAGGTATGTGTCTCCACTGCTTCCTCTTCACTTCGTCCCTTTTTTTTCTTCACTTTTTGACGAAGAATACGCCCTTTTACTCTGCACGGAGACGTCTGTGTGTTTATACAGTTCGCCGTTGCGTGTTTCCTTTCTCTCGCCGTTCTTCTGTCCGTCCCACTCTATATAGAGCAGTTCCTATATGTAAATTCGCGTGTATGAGAGTGTATATATATGTATATATATATGTCTAACTTTGTGTGTGTGTGTGTGTGTGCGTATATGCATATATATATATATAAATATACATCCGGTGTGGACGGGTGTTTGGGATGGGGTTACAGAGCAGGGTACCACCTGTTTATATAGCAGACTGCAAATTGGTGTGTGTATACACATACTAGTGATACACACGTGTATATATATATATATGCGCGGATACGCGCCTAAGTACGTAGGTCCGGGTGTCCATGTCTGTGTCTGTCTGTATGTAATTTAAAGTATATATATATGCGCCGATATATCTATATACATATATCTATGCGTGTACAGCCACCTATACCGTGTCCTTGTGTTCATAGTAGGACCGAAATGTAGCTGATCAAATGTGTGTGCGATGTAGAAGAAAGACAGACTCGCATTACGGAGAAGCGCAGAAGCGAGAGAATAAGTAGAGTAGAACTGAAGCGCAGGACTCCGAGCTCTTTTTTCTGTCCCTGGTATACGTGCATTTGTTTACGCTGTTTAGTGTATGTGAATATGTAAAGAAACAGGTCTGCGTATGCGTATGTGTGTTTATTTTTTTAGAAATTAGTAGTAGATGTGTGTGTGTGTAAGCCCGTATGTGGGTATGTGTAGAGAGGTCGGCGTCTGTTTGGTCCTATGTACGTGCGTATCACGCTCTGCACTTATATGTGCTTGGTCTCGGTGCGTACATGAATACTTCTGCCTATATATATATATACACGTCTTTATATACTTGTGTGTATATGTGGATCCATCCATACAACCACATAAATATATATATATATATATGTATATATGTAATCCGCGCATGGGAGTTTTGTGAGTATACATACATGTGTCTATGTATACGAGTGTCGGTCCACATAGGCGCTTGTTTGTGTACATGTCTGTGTGTCTGTAGGGGTGTGTACGTACACGTACACGTATGTATATTTACGTATAAGTGTACCTCGGATATGAGGTAATTTCAATATGCAGCGTATATTTGTATATTCGTGTGTACACATTTACCTGCGTGTGTGCGGGGGCATCTGTTTATTTGAATAAATATGTGTGTGCTTGCCACACTTCTTAAGTCTGTCCATTTTTACTGTGACTGTCCTGTTAATTTCTGCGCTGCGGGTGCTGCTACAGGAACCCCTGCGAATGCCTGTTGTTGCATGTCGATTAGGACGTCTGTATAACAAAGAGGAATTGCTGTCTCGTCTCCTTTCCAAATCGATGCCGCCGCACCTGCAGCACATCTCGTCTCTGAAGGACGTGCAACAGTGTGTCACCGAAGTAAGTAGTACCAGCCGCAACAGCAACTGTAGCGGCGGCACAAGCAGCAACAGCAAGTACAGCAGCGGCAACAGTAATAGCAAAAACCGCCTGCAGCAACGACAGCGGCACTAGCAACGGCAATGAAATTAGCGGCGGCACCAGCATGAGCAGGCGCTGGAACACGTTCTCCGCAGCAGAAGCACCCACCGCAGCAGCAACGAGAGCTGCAGCGACATCAGCAACGCCAAGAGCGGCACAATGATTACCCAGCTGGAGGTGGAACACCAGCTGTAACAGCCGTAGCGAGGGCAGCATCTTCTGCAGCAACCCATTACACGTGCGTGTTGAAAGGCAGGCAGGATCCTATCAGGTGTGTTTGTGTTGCTGCATGTAAAAGTGTCGACGTTCCGGTATATGGAGGTCGCCGCTGCTGCTGCTCCAGGTGGTGGAACATACGCTAGTCCTGTTTATTATCGCCGCTGCTGTGGGCGCTGCAGGAGACCTAGAGCTTGAAGCAGCAGCACCAGCACCAGCAACAGTACCAGTTTCTGTTCCTTGTAAGGTTCCACTCTAGGGGGCGTCTGCTGCGTACCTATATGTTTCTGCACATACATACTTCTCCCCTGCATTTTCCCCCTCCGTCTCATTACGTATTCGTCCGTTTCTCACAGCCCCCTTATTCGGGATGTTTTTCGCTGCCGCATCATTAAGGTTCTGTAGAACAGGTGGTCGAGTCGCAAGAATTACGTATATCGGTTCACAGGTTTATTTGTGTACGTATTTATGTGCATACATTTATACGTATGTCTCCTGGCCGTATGTGTAGGTGCGGATCCTATGGAGGTGTCCTTATTCCACTTATATGCGTGTATACTCTCTTTGCGTATCTGTTCTCTGTAGGTATATTTGTGTTGTGTAAAATTTACGTGTGTGTATCTCCTTCATGCATGCCCCTCTGTATTTTCGTGCGTGTGTAAAGGTGACGTATACGCAGCTAATGTTTTACGTTGTATGTGCCTGTGTGCTACGCATATGTGGATGTGTTTTTGTGTCTCTGGCGAGCCGTGCGCGGCATTTCGCCTGTGGCCGTCGTGTCCGGTGGTGGTAGAGAAAGAAATGCATACTACGACCTGGTTTTCCTTTCCTGTGTCCGCCGCGATTTCCTCTCCTTTGCAGTCTGACGTTTTTGTCGGACATTTGCATCTTTTTGCTCTCCTTGTCCCTTCATGTTCTTCAGATCAACAAGGAGACCCACTTTTTGGTGTGTCCTGTGTCACGCATAGATATACGCAGTGGCATCAAAGCGTCGATAATCTGGCCGTGTGGCTGCGTTGTCGCTGAGAAAGCTCGCCGTGCCGCAGCCGCTGCGGCAGCGACAGCAGCAACAAAAAGTGGAACGTCTTCTTCTTCCTCTTCTTCTTCAACAGCTGCAGGGCAGCGCAAGACGCAAGACAACAGCGAGGTACTGTTCACAATGAGCAGCACACGTCTGTGCAGTAGTTGATCCATAAGGGAGTTACGCACCTGTGTCCGTGTATGTCAGTGGCTTTTGTTTACGCGTGCGTGTCTTTTGGGCGACGTGCGTGTACTCATCCGTATGTCTTTCATGTGTGGAAATCAAGATCTGTCAAAGACCTTTGTCAGTGTATACGCAGGAAGGTAGTCTTGTGTGTGTATATGTGGATGGGTAAGCGCTGACGTGTGTGCTTATGTGTGCGCAGGATGCGGAGGCGTAGACGTAATAATGCATGCCCTTTCGTGTATAAGTGTGTGGGCGTGTGCTACTCGAAAAAATACTTGTGACCACGGAAGCACCCTATTCTGATATGTACGCTTTCGGGTGCACTCGTGTGTGTAAGAGACTGCGTGCCTATGGGTATTTGTATGGGCGTGTTTGCAGGAATGTGACTGTGTGCCTAAAGTGATGCGTGCTGTGCATGTGTACGGTCTCAACGAGGTGTTCACGTATGTGTATTTGAATGCTACATATATTTATATATGTAAATTTGTACGTGTGTGTGTTCGTGTGTGCGCGCACGTCTGTTTATACGTAGTGGAAGGGGACTGTTATTCGAAACGTGCTTTTTTAGTACTTTGTGTGCAGCTGCTTGTCTACTGCGCTGTCTCTACGCAGCCGGTGCTTCACAATGCCGCGACTGCGTCGGCTGCGGATGTCGGGGACGGAAGGCTTGCTTGCGTAAATTGTGGGCAGGCATACGACCCTGCAGAAGACTTAATTCCGCTGCTGCCGGAAGAGGAGGAGCTGGAGAGGCTGCAGGAGAAGGTGAAGAAGCTCCTGGAAGCCAAGCGTGCAGCAAAGCAGGCAAAAAAGGCGCGCACTGAAAATAATGCACTCCATCACGTGGCCAACGGCAGCACGAGTGACAGCAACGCCAGCGGCACCATCAGTGACAGCAGCAGCAGCTGCAGCAGCAGCAGTTGTAGCGATAGCACCAGCAGCAGTAACGGTCGCAGCAGCAAGAGCGTCAACAGCAGCAATAGCAGTAGCAGTAGCAGCAGCAGCGCCGGCAGGAGTGGCAGCAGTAGCAGTGCGTCCAAAAGCATTAGCAGCAGCAAGTCAGCGGTGCTGCATCCGGCTGTGGTGGCGCCCTGCGCTACAAGCACTCGGTTGCAGGCAGAGAGTTTTACGTGGCTGCGGAAAGACGATGACGAGAAGCAGCAAAAACGAAAACAAAGAGACTGGGTTCTCAGTAATGGCGACGCTGTAGAAGCAATTGTGGGAACAGTAAAAGTATCATGCGTAACAAAGGGCCCTAGGCGTGCTCCTGCACTAAGCTGACGTTCATCTGCGGATGGACCAGTATGTGTGGTCCTGTGTGGAAACGGACTGTCGTTTCCTGAGTAGTGTACTCAGCACACGTGTTTCGGATACAGATGGGAGTCGTGCTCGTCGACAGGCTCTACTGTCTGTTCTGTGTGAGCAGGAGGCGTGAATCTCGCACCCTTACAAGAACGTGCAGGAAGAGACTAAATTGACGAATACCCTTTTGCAATAGGTGATTATTGCGTGCACGATATTTTCACACCATGTCGAAGGGGGTTCACCACTGCGTTGAGTGCAGACTCGTGCTTGCATTCCCGAACAAGAATCTATTTACATTCACACGCGAATCGATTAGTGGGACACGGCTGTGTAATGTCTGTACCTATATATATATGAGTATTATTAGGTTTTTGTGCACACGGCAGGTGCCAGCGTATAGAAGAGCACACACGTAAAAGTGTGTGTGGTGTATGAACTGCAAGGTGAAGGCGTATTTGTGCATAGAATCGAACAACGACGCAATTATATCTACAGTGCACAGCAGGTCGGTGCTTGCAGCGGTGCACAGGCGTTAAATTGTACACCCCATATCGACTGTATAGTGCAGTCGTATCTCCCTATCCGTGTCTGTAAAATCATTCTATTCATTGAATATGTGTATACGGTAGCACTGTCTACATGGATCGTTGAGACGTCCCTTCGTCTTGTCCCAGCACCTATTGCTCAAAGCTATAATTTTTTATAGAGTCAGTCAGTCACTGGCCTTGATGTTTTCTGCGCGAAGAATTCCTCGTGCACGGATTAGAAAGCTCCAAACCACTGTAGTAAACAAGTGGTAGGAAGAGTTTCGTCTACTGCACAGTTTCTGTAGGAAATGAATGGACAACTCCTACATGTTGGCCGCTCACAGTGTGCGTGTTCAATGTGGTGAATTTATCCACATACGTCTCTCTTGTTAGTGAGTGGGTGTCACATTGGAACGATAAGGTGTTCCCGAGCCGGAGTGATTATTGGGTGACCGACGGGATGTATATAATAGACTGAAAGGTCAGAAGGGCAATCCGTCCCTGCGAGGAGAGGAATACCATTTCGCCACAGGCTCGTGTTGTCTCATCCGAATTTTTGTGCGCTTGACATGTGTGGGGTCGACATGAAGTCCAAAGCACGAAAGCGCTTCTCACTTGCTAATGAAGGTTTACCAGCAGTTTCGTGTGGTGTACTGTCTCATAGGGCGCCCTTGTGTGTACACACATGTACGTATTCAGATACGTGTGTGCACTCACGTCATAATGCGTATGAAGACCGACGAAGCCTGCTACTGCTGAGGACAGAGTCACCCGGCCTGAGGCGGTTCAGAGTGGCGTGTAACTCGTTCATCTTCGAAGCAAGTCTGTGAGCTATTTAGGAACCGCTGATTCTGTTGGGTGACGCTTGCGACGTCACGTACGCCGAAGCACTTTACGTGAACCGCGACGCTTTTAAAGTCGTCTGAAATGTCAGGCTCAATATGCGTGGACGGACACCTATACAGTTTGTGCTCGAACACGCTCAAGTGAAGTCGCACTTACAAGCGTCAGTTGTATTAGCCGGAGACAACATTGCTCCAGGATTATACGGAGACATCACTATTCCAGGTCAAATTCTTTTACTTCTGCGGGCAGAAAACTTCCTCATAAGGCCGACAGTGTGATTACGGTGTTGCCACCATGTTCAGGTAGAGTATCGGCGGGAAAAACGTTATTCTTGCGGCTGCTCTGTACACTCTCGTGATGTATCACTGCAAGTGTTCGTGTGGTCGGGAGTGAAAAAGAGGACGAGTACTACCGGTAGCGGAGTGAAGCGGTGAACACAGGAAACCGTGCTTTAATTGTCATGACGATCTCCAAACCAACGCACTAAATGATCCTTCAGACGCATTAGTTGTAGGTATGTTCGTGTGTCATTGCGGCATAAACGACGCACCTTAGGTAGTCCGTTTTGTGAAAATTAGATATCACCTCTAGGGAACTTGTTTTTGCTGTTTGTTAAGGCATTCATTCGTAGGCGTGCCTCAAACGTTTGCGAGAATACACTTTTTAGAAAGAGTAGGCCTCACGTGCACCTAACTCTAGAGAGAAGACGATGCTAAATTCGTATCTGGTCTCACACTCTGACGCGAAAGAAACTAAGTGTTACCTTTTTTACGTAACAGTTATTTTCCAGAAATTTCTCTGTGCTGGAGGAGCGCTGATTCCCTCCTTAAAGGTGTTGGTAGTCGAATGTACGTACACCCTAAAAAAGCTCTCAGCTGCGTACTTCGCTCCGGTTCTTTCAAACGAAGTTTCCCACTGTCTGTATCAGCCGAGTGCAAAAAGGAGTCAACTTTGACAGACATTCTACGTACGCCATTACGAATACTTTCTCCACTCAGTACTGCCTGGATCTGCAGTACGCACAACCGGTTTCAGCATTTCGGGGGGTTATCTTCCCAGTGGTAGAACGCAGTAGAAATTTGACGAACCTAGGCTTCATTGTTCTTCCTTGCGAGACTTGCTCCTGATGCTGGGAGACGCCCTCATCAGCCATGAATACCCATGGATTTTGTGTTTTTGCGCTTATCCTGCGACTAATGGTCGCCAGCGTTCAGTGCAGCGCCGAACGAATTACACAAGGTTTCATCGGTGAAAAGTACCTTGCGCCGAACCACCGCAGCACGCCGCTGCTGCATTCGGTTTTTCTCTCCCCTCTCTCTGGTAGGGTTTAAGGCAGAATAATTCTGAAAATAGGCTGACAGTCTCCATGTGCCCCCGAAAACCAGAGGTAGCTGTTCACGTGGCGACCCTACAGGATTCCTTTCCCGTCGTTAGAAGGGCTTTGTCTGCTGACAATCCGGCAACGAAAATCCAGTTCGCGTACGCTTCTGACTTGCTGTAAGCTGATTTCTCTGCTTTCCTTGTCTGACGTTTGCGTCATGTATTGTTTCTTGTTTTGAAATATCCTGCTAACTTCTTGCAGAAGGTGGACAGCTTCCCATCTGAAGCATGCTCTCACTTTATTGGCGGTCCCAGCCAAGGATACCCTAAGTGCAGGTACAACCAGTTCTTCTTGGATCCAAATCATGCCGCGCTGCATGATTTAGAATAGAAGCAACCACAGCCGTTGCGGGATTTGTAGCAAGGTCTCATTCGGGTGAACCTATAAGATGTCTCGTATAGGTCTGTTTCAAGGAACTAACAGGCTTCACAAGCTAGAACAGATAAACCTTCTAGGCATAGGGCATCCGTTAGAGTAGCAGCATATTACCTATTCATATCCGAGTCTTGATTCCAGATCTTACGACCATTTTTTCCGGAATGAAGCGCAAGCTTGAGCAGGTACGTCCACAAGACAGCGAGAATACTGTTTCAAGAACCCTGCGGAAGGTGTCTCAACCACTTCAGCTGGATTCCAGCCTATACTCATTGATGTCTTTTCTACCCCACGCTGCCGTGAAGAAACAGACGGAACAATTGCGCACCGCTGTCAGCAGGGCGCTTCAGTGCGTCGATCCTCTGCGATTCCAAGCTTCTCATAGTGCAGAAGGTGGGCGCCACCACTCGAAGCAACAGCACGAGTACACCCAAAGGTTAGTGTGTAAGTATGGAGCACTCGCTCCATCTGTTAGTTTTGGTAGTGCAAAACTGACGTAATAGCAAAGAGTTAGTTTAGGGAGAACTCGTGCACCGTGAAATGACACGCAGGCACACTGAACTCAAAACGTTCTCGGAAATCTTGGTAGCGAGGATGGACGCATATGAGCAGGAGTCCACGCCGCACACGGCAACTCGCGAACTGCGTTGTACAGCGTGTCACACATAGCACCTGCTCACTTGCAGTTGTAGGTAGGAAAAGACCCTACATGTGCATGAACTCATGTGCACTCCTACAAAAGTAAAGTAAGCGTAGTCTCTCTTTGTATCTTCACACGAGTGTGTGCGATGTTGTCGCTGCGCTCTGCAGTTGTGAGCATTACGGACGTCAGCAAACCGGAGTGGCCTCTGGAGAATGAGACTTCGAAAGACACTCCGAATTTCGAGAACGACGAAGCGCAGAACAAGGCAGCAGAGTCTGCCCGCGCTTCCCTGGACAGTGCAAAAACGGAAATAAAAAGGAAACTTGAGAAAGCTCACGTCTTCCTTCACGCTTTGAAACACGCTGCAGTTTCCGACGCCATCAACTGGGAAGAGGTTGGAGCGTTGAGGAAGTATTTAAAAAAGTCCCATGCAAAGAAGGTGCTTACTTAAGCGTCCTCCCTTTCACTGAAGTCACCGTTAAAATAAACACTGGAAGGGCTATCAGCTGTGGTGACGAAGAGGAGAACGTGGAAGGGTGTACGGGTCATGCTAGAGCAGTACTTACACAGTCCCCCTCACACTTAGAGTATCGCGTTATTTATATGTGGCATACAAATTTAGACAAAGCTATCATATAAACACGCTTACGATAATGCTGAGGAGAGACGACAATGGTGATGATGCTAACACGTTTGGCAAAGCAGATTCCGCTTGGGGAAAACTTTGTTGCTTCCCTGGGTGCGCTAGAGCGCCTACTTTACAAGAAAAAACCACTATATTTGACACTGCAAGGTAAGGTTGAATCCGATTTTTCTCTGATACATTTCTGTAGTGTACCTTTTCCCTCGGTAGAAAAATCGACAGAAATCTCTCCAGAAGTAGAGCCTTCGCCCTCCCCCAGTACAAAGTGGTCAGCGGTGGAGGTAAGCTCTTCGTTGTTTCCATCCGCAATATGTAGTGTCACATAGAGTCGCATCTGTCAGAAACATATACATATATATATATGTCGTGTGCCAAGAAATATAGAATGCATTCCACGTTTTGCCGCCTCAGGCGCTGCAAGGCCTAGGTTTGCTATGGGTGTACATCCCAAAGCTGCTGGCTACCCTCCAGACCATCGACCGCTCTGAAGAACGCAGAAAGTAAGAAGTTGCCGCGTTCAGGATCGGCTGTCCATCTTCGCTAAAAGCTACCTACAGCACACATAGATAGTAGCTTTTAAAGCTTCAAACTCACGAGTCGAAATCCGCTTGTTACATGGCAGATTCATAATTGATTCTCTCGCAACCGATTTTGTTACTGTTGCAGGGCGCTCGTTCCCAATAAGCCAATGATGAAGTCGTTTCTGTCGCTCTAGGGTAAGGGGGCTGTTTTGATTCTCCCCAGACACGCTGCACGAGTATTCATGTTCTCTGCGCAGGCGATAAGATGGAATGAAAAAGCTCTTTCCACAGTGCAAACGATGTTGTTCAGAAGGAAGACATTGTGATGTGGATGCCGTTGGAAAAAAATACTGCTATTTACAAGTGACGAGAACAGTACAGTGCGGACAAAAGTTGCTTCGAGCGCATTCGTTTGTTCTTCTGACCACGAAAGCACTTCGTCATGTCGAAACGACACTTGGATGTCTGGGGATTGTGATAGTCAGATCTTTGCTCACTGTTACACGAAGTCCCTCTAGATTTTCCACCTACACAGCCAACTTATCTAAGCACACAGGTGGACTCAGACTTCCAGCCACTTCCAAAATGATATGGACTTATGCGTATATCTGGACACGTATACATATATATATATATATACATACATACATACATATGTATACACATACATTTGCGTACTCGTGTACTGATGTAGGAGCGCACGTTTGTACAAACGATACCGTGAGTGAGTCAATTTTTGCTTGCCGCTTAGTACGTTCAATTCAGAGCACCTGTCGCCTTCTTGTTTATAAAAAACAATGCCAAGCTGTCACTGTACGTCAGTAGTAAGCACTCCTGCGCACGTTTGAACGTGACTGGATGTTATTTTCTGGTACCTTTTCTGTGCGAGTCGATCGTTTAACTGAAATTTTTGTTCCATTCGGTGCCTTGATTGAAGCCAAGAACTCATAATACAGGTGGTCGTTTAGATCACGAATTATCCTTTACCTACTACACGGGCACGCTAAAATTTGTGCTGGCGAAAAAGTTCAGAATGCATTCAGTCGTGGAGATGCTTCACGCATTGAGGGAAGTCGATCTTTGAAAAAGAGATACCATTTTTCACGTACGGATAATATATGAAGCTGCGTTGAAGGCACGAGATGGTGCAGCAGCAAAACTTATGTTTTGAGTTAGGTGCTGCCGGGACGAAATCTCCATGTCAGTGCACTTGATAATTTTTCGTTTCTAAGTGGAACGCAGGTAGAGCTGAAACTATTCCATTAATGAAGCGTTTGTTACAAAATGTCGTTGTAAATTGTAAGAAGCTACACTGATGCATATCACGACAGCAAAGCTCAGACAGAGTTGTGTCACTCATCATAATTGAATGTCGAGAGTCACGCAAATACTGACTGCACGCTGAGGATTCCGTCGGTTTGGCCACCAGTTTGTTGCTGAGGGTGTCGGCAGGTAGTGTGCATACAGCAGCAAAGCTGTAAGTAGCTGAACATTTCATACGTACATGTAGTCGTGCGTAGCGGTGCAGTGCTTTGTAATCCCTGTGGCACATTTTCCAGCGATCACATCCTTGATTAGTCGCCTTCACCTGCGTGTCTCCGGTCCACGGTCATTCGGCTCTATCGATATGTACGCGGCGTTCGGTTCTATCGATGCGTACAGCGCTAGGACTGGATATTAACAATATGTTTGTTCTTCGTAAGACCTACTTCGCGAATGCGAATGTCTCTGGGCGCGGGTGCCTTCACACACGTATGGTTTCACGTATGCGTGCGTGCATGGCTACAGCAAGACCACTTGTCTTCCTCGTCAACCTCCTCATATTGGGGCAGACTGTCGAAAAACATACAGACACGCCAACCTGCCGTACTCGTGCCACTCGTCTCTTCCGACTAAGCTTTCCGAGTGTAAGCAGATACTGATGCAGCCAGGAACCACACAATGAAGTCGGGAACACTTTTCAAAGACACTCACGTAGGTAGAGAAATCCACAGTGTATGCGCCGATACAGATTTAACACTCAAAGTTATCTTTGCTCATCACTATGTATCTATGTATCCATCCATCTATCGATCAATCATTCTTTCTATCTATGAACATATACATATATATATGTATATACATATGCAGAAGTGTGCCTGCCAATGTATACGTACACGTACATGAAAACGGACAGCTGTCCCCCCAGATGACGACGCAAATCTATATGAAGAAGCACACGTACATAACATTTATTATGTATGCATACAGGCATGCAATCTTGGACGTCCATCAGTCTAGTGCGTCTTGCGTACGCAGCTCTTTTAGCTGCGTGTACACCGGAGTGGAAATTGTTGCGTCGTTCCCTGCATTGCGGGTTTATCGCAGTTTCCCTCCCAGATGCAAACTAGCTTTGTCTTATTACTTTTCTCGCAGCAGCAACTCGTATCCTTTCTCCTCTCTTCCAGCAGACATTTAGGATTTGTCTGTATTGGTGAATGTAATGGAGTGCAGCAGTGGGGGAACTGCGGAAATCAATTGTACGACGGTGGTGCGGCTAGCAGAATTTCGTCTTTTACTGGCAAGGGAAGTATTTCGGAAAGAGGAATGCCCTAGTTGGTACGTTTCAGTAAACAATTCGAAGTGCCTTCCGTTACTCTGCATCACCGTGCGTGTATTGTCTTGTACCGCGCTGGAGTCGTACCGTCCGACCACTCCTCCTCCTCCAACTACTACTGCGGCTACAACACTAACACCACCACCGCACTCCGCTCCACCCTCCTCCGCGGTCCGCGGAAGACTAAGTAAAGAAGACACGCGCGCCCTCCTTCTGCAACGGAGAACGCGTGTCTTCTCTACACAGCTGACAAAGCAAACCAGCAAATGCACATTACGCGTGCAGTTGCAGGTTCTCGTCAACGGGAAGCTTATTTCGCTCCAAAGGATTTGTTCTGGGTGTCTGCAGGCGTTGCAGCGCCCTCCTTAGTGCTCTTTCCCAGCGCAGAGATTTTTCGTCCAATGCTGCCCAATTACCGCAGTTCTTTTGCAGGCCTACGCCGTCTCCTGTGCCGCGAGCTGTGTGCGCACTTCACCGGTGCCCCTTTTCTTGAAACTCCACCGGAAGTTGGAAAGTAACGACCCGGGCTTTCCAGGTCATTACTTTATTTTTTTCAATCCACACACTCATCAAACATGTGTATGCACATCTATTTGTGTACTCGTCCATTCTGTCTTGAGATGAACAGCTTCACGATACTCTTCCCCCAACAATACCTTCCACGAGTAACTACGACTCCAACACTGTGCACACATGTGTATCCGTGCACATATCCAAACTCGTATTTTGAACGTTTTTCTAACAGCGGCCGTCTGGGACACGGTCTTAGAACATCTCATTCGTGGTTTCCTTGACACTTCTATTTGGCGGAAAACGTGCCAGAGACGTAAAACTCCTTGACCAGGCCACTAAGATTAGCCTGCTAATACTATTTTGGAGGAAAATATGAATTTCTCATGTTCTGGAGAGCTGCACATTAACGGGCACCACGCGGATGCCTTCATACAGGAAGTAGTTCACTGAGTTGTTACCTCTTACGTGTCCACCATTCTTTCTGTACGTGATTCGAATTCGCGTTCGTTCGCCTAAATCACTCGCAATGCGTACCTATACCTCATCTCAGGCGCACAGAAAGAGAGAGGAAGGAAAAACATGAACACTTCTCATCTTTTCGTTTGTAGCGCTCGCTCACATTTACGGTGAATCGAGGGTGCTTTGCATGCCACGCAGGTGCATAACTCTTATTCCGTGAAAGAGTACAGATCTGTGTCTTGAATTCGACCCTACGTACCCCAAACAAAATGATATAAACGCCTATATTGTCAGATTCCAGTCTCTCTGGATGTGTATTCACGTTAAAATTCTATGTGTTTTCCCGTGCTCCTCACTATAAAGGATGCACCTGCGGAGTTTTTTGCCTGACACGTCCGTGCCAAAGAAAGGTTCAGGCGTAGAGGCGTGCGTCTAGACCTTCACGAACATTTCTGTGTAACCCTCTGTTTTCACCTGCGACTGTTCAAGAAATGTGTAGGAGACGCAGGCGCGTTTTCTTTGGTGTAGCGAAACATACCTGTCATCAGACGGAGAGGCACCAAAAATCCGTGCACCTGTTACATTTTTGTGGGACAGAGGGCGGCTAAGGCACCGTGGGCCATTGGGTGTCAAAAGTCTACGGCTGCTGTGATAAAATCAATATGGACACCGGGGAAAACAACTGCAACGCTGTTCTTTTGCAAGTGTGTCGCCGATGTGTTCTCTCACTACGTTAACGAAAGTGGCAAAACCTTCGCCGTGCCGGCCACAGATTTTCTCTACGAGAGACACCATGCAACAGCTTCCGGTGCCGAAACTTTCCTTCCTCAGTCGCACTCTCAAAACAGGTGCAGCATCGCAGCCGTAAGCAATCATTTTACGTCTCCTTTTTCCGCTCTTATTCATTCAGCCGCAACCGCTGGCGCATCGTCAGCGGCTTGGGTCGTTTTTCCCTCCGTGTTCCCCTCCTTCGTATTTTACTTCGTTTTCACACTCTTTTGACGACTGCGACGTGATACTATCGCCAGACGCTGTCCTAGAGGTGCTACCTCATTCCTGGTGACTGCCTTTTTTTCCCGCTGACTCATTTCTGTCGCAATCTGAAGCGAGGGAGATTTCTACAGGGCATCTTCCTCCACGTGCCTCTACGGTTCTGCGCAGAATATCCACGTAATACCGCGTTTGTACATTTCCTACACATTTATATTAAACACTGAAAAGTACGTGGGACACACACATCTCTAGACATTCCTCTATCTAACTAAGGAGGTCTTTTCCCACGTAGAATTCGCGTGTGGAAGCTTTGTACGTAGAGATGCCGCGGCGTGCCACCAAGCCGTGCGACTCCATAACTCATCTCTTTTTCTTCATTTTCCACACGCTTCACACACGTCCTGTACGCATTTCCTCCTATTCTACCCCCAGTCATTTTCTTTTCCTCTCTCCGACACGGCTGGCTCTCTGCCGTTTTGTTCTCCATGAATTAGCGCCCGGAAAGTAGAAAATCTGTGTACAAGCGTTGCGTTTTCTCTCTTCCTCAATCTGTCTTTTCACCAGCATCTCGTCGGGCTATATTCACGTATCAATCATCACATCCCCCGATTGCGTCCACATGCAAGAGACGCAGGCACACGCACACACTCTTCAATACTATACTCCGACTCCGTACACACATGTGTGATATGTTTTTACATATTAAAATAAACGCACGTAGGCGGTTGGTGTGTCTGCTGATATTACAGCTGCAACTGATTTTGCGCATATACGGGCGCGCTGTGACGCAGACAAATAAAGGCGTATTTATCCACAGAGGGAAAGAACTTTCTCTCCCGCTGAATCAACGCATTTATGTGCGCACTCTGGCGCTCACCCATAAAGGCGTATCTATCTGCAGAGGAAAAAGTCCTCTATTCACCTTTGTATAAATGTGCCTCTCTGTGTATGTTGTTGGCTAGAACTGGATTCGTGAGGCGTCTGTTTTCCTGTTATTCCGCGTTGATGAAGGATCGTTACTCTATCTGAGATTTACTAACTCCGGGAGAAGTCAGCGGTATTCAAATGAACTTCTACAAGTTCTTTTTCTCCACCTCCGCTCCGTCCTCCTCCTTGTTTCTCCCTGTTTATCCTCCTGGCTTCTGCGCTTTCCCGCCGTATTTTCTCTCATTTGATGAAGACAAGGAGCAGGAGAGAAGTGTCGTCTGTATGCCGTAGTTTCCCACCGCATGCCGAAGCAGCTGCAGAATGTCTTCGCCTTCTCTTCCTTTCCCTCTTCCCCCGTCTTCCTCCTTCTCCCCAGCCGCTGTCGCTGCGCCTGCCTCTGCTGGCGCCATTTCTGCCGCTGCTGCGGCGGTGGCCGTTTCTCCCGCTGCGGCTGTTTCCGTCGCTGCTGCTGCGGCTCCGACTGCTGCTGCTCCTGCGGCTCCTCCGTCCGGAGGGGGAGGAGGGGGAGAAGAAGAGAGACTTTCGCAATATGAAGTCCTACATGCGATCGGCTCCGGCCGCTTCGGAGAGGTCTTCCTTATCCGCCACAAAGTAAGCGTCTTGGCTTTGCCCTTCTCGTCTCTCTCTTCCTTTCCCTACGGGAACGCAGAGAATATGAAGTGGAACGAGCGCTTTCATATTCTTATTGTCCTCCCTAGTTTCAGAAGTGTTCCCGTCCTCTCCTGCACCCCTCCGTATACCTGCATATGCGAAGATGTCTGATTTTTCGCGCATAGACACCTACGCGTATAGGCCACCTTTGTGTGTACGACTGCTCAGTACATATATATATATATATGTTTATAGAATCTTGCATATGTTTCCCTTGAGTGTCTATGTTTCGACAGCCATTTGACCGTATCTGCCAGCATTATTGTCTCAATTTGTATAGAAATATACAGAGGCGTCTCTTTGTGTACGTCTCTGTGACGGCGTGTATGTATGTGTGTGTGCGTGCGGGGATTCCTCTTCTTGTGTGAAGGTCTATCTGAAGTTTTCTTGCTAGACAATCCTGCAGGTTGCTGTTTGTATTCTTCTGCCTTTCGATTAAACAGCAGCACCGAGCCGTACACAGGAAACGGTTCACGCGCCCGGGCCTTCGGAGAAAGTGTGTAGGAGCACCCAATGCATCTCCCCGCAGCGAACTCTTCTCCCGGCTCTCTCTATCTGTCTGTGCGAGTATATCCTTCTGTCTTCTCTCTGTACGCGTACACCTGCGCATATATTCTCCTTTCTCTACAGTGAAACGTGTATGTGGATATACGTATGTATATCTGTCTTCTCTTCTGGCGTATGTGCACGTTCTCCCCGCACATGTGTGTGTGTAAATGAATCCTCACCTTTTCCTCTAAATTCTCCTCCTCGCTGTCTCTGTCTGTCCGTACAGTTACGCCGTTTTGTCTCTCTCTCTCTCTGTATGCGTAAACACCTGTGCCTGTATTCCTCCGTACAATTCCGCCGTTTTGTCTCTCTCTCTCTCTGTATGCGTAAACACCTGTGCCTGTATTCCTCCGTACAATTCCGCCGTTTTGTCTCTCTCTCTCTCTCTCTGTATGCGTAAACACCTGTGCCTGTATTCCTCCTTGTCTACAAGTACATCTATGTATTATGTATATATGTTTGTCTTCTGTGTCTGCGCGCGTGTGTGGACTTTGTCCCCATACACGTATGTGTCCAAGAAATCCTCGTCCTTTCCTCTTCGCCTCTGTCTCGCTTTCTCTCCCTGCACCAGACCACCCTGCTGCGCAGTTCCCCGAGAATCTACGCGCACCCACGTATACACCTACATCTATGGCTCTTTCATCATTCCCTTGAGTGCTTGTGTATATGTGCGTAACTCACCACATATATATATATATGCATATATGTCTGTGTTTGTGTTCCCCTCTGTTTATGTCGTACAGGCTTTTGTGGCCAAAAACATCAGTGACTTCTCCTCTCTTCCTTCCCAGCTGCTCATACCTGTGCGCCTAGGTGTCTCTACGTACGTCCGTATTGACTCCCCGAGCGAGTCGCCGTTGTTTTCTTCCTTCCGTCGACGCTGACTCTCTGTGCGGGTATTTTACACACACACGCTGTCACACTAGTGTATCAGCTTTCTGTTTATGTCTTCTCCGCCCGGCATATTTGTCTCCGTGAGGCTACCCAAGCGCATACAAACTCACTCTCGCACAGACAGACACAGACACACACACGTACACACCGATATATACAGAGACATGTCTGCGCCTCTCCTCGCGCGTGTAAACTACTTGCTTGTCCCTTTTTTCGTCGGGATTCGTGTCCGTCTGCTGCTGGTGCTGCTTCTGCGGCCTCGCTTGCTGTTGTTTGTCTTCTTCTGGCGCCTGGCGTTTCGCTTCTCCGCGAACGGAGACGCTCCCTCGTTTTCTCGTCCTCCAGACTTCCCTATTGCTTTCCTCTTTTCCTTTTTCCTCCGTCTGCGGTTTTTGCGACAGAGCACGGGGCAGCGGCTGTGCTGGAAAAGCGTGTGCTATGCGGGCCTGCGAGAAAGAGAGAAGCAGCAGCTGGTTGCAGAGGTCAACGTCATGCGGCTGCTGCAACACAGCAACATCGTCCGCTACGTTGACCGCATCGTCTGCAAGCAGCAGCAACGGCTGTTTATCGTGATGGAGTACTGCGACGCCGGGGACCTGGCGAAGCAGATTGAGGCGGCACACAAGCATCACGGAGGGGTAGACGAAGAAAGAATTAAAATTGTCCTGCTCCAGCTCCTGCATGCTCTCGCCTACTGCCACGAGGGGGTCGGTAAGCAGAACCCCCCCACAAGGAAAAAGTGGACACGCGTGTGTGTATATCTGTTTCTATTCGAAAAGAAAAAGACGCACTCGTGTATGTCCCTTTCTACCCCATAAATGCAAAGACATTTACGTTCCCCTCCTCAAAGCATATATATGCATATGCATGTGTATGTGAATTTCTCCCTCTCACTCTCTTTCTCTGTCTCTGGATGCGCGTATGTGTATGTATCTGTATGCGAAGACCTAGCGTGTGTACGTCTAGTATACCTGCACGTACGTGCACACATATAAATATATATATATATACGTGCCTCCCCGTATTACTTTTAGAAGGAGAACGCTTTGCGGCTGCGTACGTATGTAGCACAGAGGCGAAGTTTTCCGTTTTTGAACGAACAACAGAAAGAGACACTCCAAGCTGAAGGAGACTTCTGCGGAAAAAGACCGAGCGCACGCTCCTGTAATGGCGACGCCTTCGAGACACATTATACATACACATATATATATATGTACACAAGCATATGTATGGATACATGTATATATGTATATGTGAAGTCATATTTAGAACTGTCTGCAGTTCGAAAAGTCGGACAAAAGCGCACTTCGATCCTTGAGACATTCGCAGGAAAGGAAATCCGCAAGTGTTGTCTTTCACGCACAAAAAGAGCGCTTTGAAAGGTTGCACAGGGAAAGCAAGTCTGCGTATGACGACGTTCATGCGCCTGTAGAACGCTACATGATCTGTACGAGTTTGTGTGTGGATGTATATGTGGAGGTGCCGCAGAAATAAGGAACAAAGCAGGAAGCGGAAATATATATATATACATATGGATATATATATATATAGAGAGAGAGAGTTCCAGGGTGTACCGAGGTGTACGCGCTCATAGAGGGAGTGTACGTACAGCGCATGTGTAGGAAAATTGTCTATGAAAATTCGCATTCTACCATATAGAGATATGCACACACACACGTACTTACAATAAACGTGTACGCATACAACCACATACATACATATATTATATACGTATTTTGACGCATGCAGATATATACGTATACACATACTTATATATATATGCATACACGTACAGGCATATATATATATATCTATGTCTCTATGTATTTTGAAGGGCACGTACAAGTTGATGTATGTATGCCTCTGTATTTCCTTTAACAGCCAGCACTACAGATGTAGAAAGTCGTGAAGATTTTCCCACGAATACATCTGTGAATATACGTGAGGACACTTGCACACACCTGGCCACACATCTATAACCATGTGCAGCTCTACAAATCCACACACATATATAGACACTATATATATATATGTCTCAATATATACACATATATATATGTAAATATATAGGTAGATGGTGGTATTTGGGTGTAGTTCTGCGTTATCTTGTACTTACATGTCTTGCTTACCCTCTGCGCATGTTACTGTCGCACGTGTGTGCGTTGGCATATATACGCCGATGCGTAGGCGAATATATCTGTGTGATATGCACACGCATATGTAAATGTATGTATGTGTATGTGGGTGTATGTGCTGCCCGGGTAGTCTGCGCTCCTGTGCGTATATCTTCCTGAAGACCTCGGCGCGTGTTGAAGTGGGTGAAAATCTGTAAAGAGAGACAAATACAGGATCGCCATTTCTGCTGCGGTCTCTTGCTCGCATACTGCAGCGTATATACATATATATATATCCGCAGACATCTACATATATATACATATATACCTTTATGCGTAACAAGCACATATGCGGTGGACGCGGGCATACGTATATTACACACACATATGTATACACGCGTATATATCTGTGTATCTTTTTACGTGTAGCAAGTACATGTTAGGTGGTGACGCGGGCGTATGTAACCTCCATATATACACGTATACAAAGTCACACTCTGTACCTGTGGTGTGGACGCGTTTACACAAGTATATTCACAGGGAAGCGCAGACAAATAGATGCGCACCGTCGTGTCTTCTGTTGCTGCTGCAGTTAATTTTTTTGCTACGGACGCTTCCCTGTTGCGCCTGCGCGCGCACGTGGTGTGCGCCAGCTGCTGAGGTTTCGTCTCTGCTGCTGCTGTTGCTGCTGCAGCGGTCCTTCCTTCCCTTCTGCCTTTCCTCTTCTTTTTCTTCTCTGCGCGGGTCCTGCCACGCGCCGCCGCGTCCGTCACATTTCTCTCTCCCTTCTTCTCTCCGCATGGCAGTGTGGCCGTGTGTGTAGGTGTGTGTGCCCCCCCACCGCTGATGCTGCTGCTGCTGTTCCTGCGTTTGCTACTGCCGCAGGACTGGAGCGTCGCCGGGTGCTGCACCGCGACTTGAAGCCCTGCAACGTCTTCCTCTCGTCCTGCGCAGAGTCTGGTGGCAGCAGCAGCGGCACGAACGCGTCTGGGAGGGAGAAGAGCGGGACCTTCGGGAGCAGCAGCAGGAGCAGGAACAGCAGCAGCATGTCGTGCGTAGTGAAACTCGGGGACTTTGGGCTGTCACGACACCTCAACTTTCAGTCCATGGCGCACTCGTGTGTCGGGACGCCATACTACTGGGCTCCCGAGCTGCTGCAGGAAGGCGAGAAAACGTACAACATGAAGAGTGACATGTGGGCCCTTGGCTGTCTCGTCTTTGAGATGTGCAAGGGATTTACGCCGTTTGCTGCTGCCCGCACCATGAAGCAGCTCAAACAGTGCGTCAAAAATGGACCTGCGCTCCCTCTCAAAAAGTGAGACTTTTCTGTGTTTCTTTTTCTCTTTGTGCCTCTACGTCTCTGGGTTCATGTGCCTGAGCGCGGACTTGCAGAGAGAGCGTCGCAAGTTCCACAGTACCCCAAATACGTATCAATCAGTGTGTACTGCGTAAAACTTGCACACACACACGTGGCTTATATTTTTTGAGAGACAGCGGCAGCGAGGCCTGCGTCAGAGGTCGTCTACCTATATGCTTACGCATATATCAGCGTGGATGTCCGTGGACATCTACTACAGAGCCAAAGGAACAGGACACGCATATGTGTATCGATGTATGCACTTTACTAGAGAGGGGAAGACGTCCTTGCCTGCGGACATTACGTGTGGGTATACACAGAGAGGCTGGCAGGTGTATGCAGAGAGAGGGAGATACACAGGGGCACACCTTCAGAATGTGGCCTGCTCTGTAGCGATACGTATATATACCTACACTCACCCCAAATATACGCACGCACACGTCTACATATCTGCACGCGTCTCTACACATATAAATAAGTGTTCATAATCTCTATATATCTGCACACGTGTATGTGTCGAGAATATCTGTAGATATTCTCTCTACGTACACATATACGTGTACGTGAATATGCGTATATACTGAAGTTGGCGGTAATGTGTAGAACCCCTGACATGAACGTGGAGTACATATGCATGTGTTTCGCCAGGATACTCGTGTGGACAATTATATACATATACACACGTATCTGTATATGATATATATATATAGAGAGAGAGAGAGAATATATACGTGTGGTGTACCTCTTCACGCATGATTTTGCGTGTGTGTATACCTATCACTATATATCTACGAATATGCCTCCCTGTATATACATACACAGGGACACGTCGACGTATACATCTACTTCTGCATATACATGCGCTTCACAAGTAGATATATACAAATATTTCTTTGTTCATATATATGTGTGTGCAGGAGTGTAGGTGTGTATGAAGGAGTACAGTAGAGAGGTGTACTTCCCTTTGAAAGCGAGCGACTTCCGAGTTTGTTTGGCGGTGTCATCCGTGCGCGAAGTTTTCTCCCTGCCCGAAGAAGCTTTTCGCCCTTTTTGAGAGTCACTTTTGTCCTATGCCTTCGTCTCCCATGGGGGTTTATCTGCCTGTGTCAGCACTACAAACGCACACATATATAACTTGTCGCAGCAGCGCAGGAAACTTCCGGCTGTTGCCTTCAGCACGTCCGTACCACCACGTGTTCCCAGGTAGGTGTGTCTCTCGTATGTTCTCCCGGCAAACAACCATCTATGTACGTATCTCCACCTGTCTTTCTTTCTACCTATATTAACACAAACGTGTATATATATATATGTACACGCGAGAGAGGGAGAGCAACACACGCACGAGCAGGCGTAGAAGTTGTGTAGACGCATGTTTCAAGGGAAGTATGTTTGACGAAGGACGGTGTACGCATGCGTACATAGAGACTCTGTGGATATGTAATTGCTGCCTCTGTATACAAGAAGCTGTGTACGGAGGAGTCCCTCGGAAAGTCCGGCGCGCGACGGTTTGGTCGGTCCTTCTCTTTTTTGCTCGCAGGTTTTCTCCGGCTCTTAATAATTTGCTTGCTGCCCTGCTGCACCCGAATCCCCACAATAGGCCGTCTGCGCTGCAGTGTCTCGGCTACTCCTTCTTTCGCAGCTGTTCGTACACCGCAACAGCCCACCACCCCACTGGTCTTCCTGGCGTTGCTGGGGCTCCTTCGCCTTTTCCTTCTCCTCCCGCAACTGCGACTGCAAGGTTCGCCGCTGCTGTTCCGCCTTCTTCTCTTCCCGCTGCCACCGCCGCCTCTGCTTCCTACGCCCCTGCTGCTGCTGGCGCTACCGCTGCTGTTGCAGACGTGTGTAGGAGAGAGACACGTGCGTCTCGCTGCAGCAGCCCACGTGCCGCCTACTCTCCCCAGACAGACGCAGACAGCAGTAGCAGCAGTAACTGCAGCAGCGCTGCGACCGCCGGCAACCGCAGCAACAACAGCAGCAGCAGGAGCAGCCACAACAGCAGCAGCAGTGCACTTCGCGCTGCTTTTGTCTCAGTAACTCCTGCTGATGGTGCGCCACCGCAGCAGCACCCCAATACCACCAGCCCTGGACCCGTTGCGTCCTTCTGCGGCCAAGAAAACGGCTACGCAGCAGCGACACAGGCGGTTGCAAGAGCACCGGCAGCAGAAGGAGGAAGAGAAAGAGTAGCAGCACCGGACTGGCAAGGACTCGTCGCCACAGCAGGAATTTCAGCAGCAACAGCAGCTCATTTTGAACAGACAGGAAGTGTCCACAGCAGCAGCAGTGTTGTACGTAGCTACCAGCAAGCTCACGCCGCACCCGAGAGAAGTGTTCACCCTCCTTCTCTTAAAGTTGCTTCTGCTTTTCCTTCTTCTGCGTCTGCCTCTTCTGCCTCTGTGTTAGTGAGGGGAGGCTCTGCTCGGCAGTCTGCCGCTGCCGTAAAGCGCGTCACTGCGACCACCTCTTCCTACGCATTTCTGCCGCCTTCTGCCTCTGCTGCTGCTTCATCGAGAGCTCCGCACGCGGCTGTGCCGCCGCTTTCCTCTCTGCACGACTTCGGAGGCCGAGGACGTCTCCCACTGCCTTCTGCTGCGTCTCCTGCCTCTGCTACTCCTCCGGCTGCTGCTGCTCTTGCATCTGCTGCAGCTGTTGGACCTGGTGCCTTTCCTTTGTCTGCTGCTGTTGTTGCTTCTTCTGCAGTTTCTTCCGCCGCCGCTGCGAGCCACATAACTCCCTTAATTGCAGGCGTACCTCATCAGCTTACTGCTGCAACTCCTGTTCTTCCTGTCGCCACAGCAGCAGCAGTTCCCGCTCCTGCTGCTGCTTTGCCCACTGCTTCTTCTTCCTCTTCCGCTGCTGCAGCTGCTGCTCTTCGGTGCGCTACTGATGCGGGAAAGAGGTGGCTATGTGCATACGAAACCGTAGTGGCAGACACCGGAATAACACAGGGGGAAATAGCTGCAGCAGCGACCACAGCAGGGAGAGTAGTCGCAACGTCACAGAAGAGTCAGGGAAGAGAAGCACCAGAGAAGGTGCTGCAGCAGAAGCAGCTGCTTCAGTATAGAACAGCGGACGAGCGGCCGGTCGCAGCAGCAGCAGCTGGCGTCCCTTGCGCGCCAGCATCATTTCAGCAGCACCAGCAGCCTTGGGAGAGGAAGAAGCAGGAGCACGCGCGGGAAGACGAGCAGCAGCAACAGAAAGGGTCGGGCGGAGAGGAGACAGAGGAGGAGCGGCAGCATCCCTGGCAACAGCAGCAGCCGCAGCAGACAGCAGAAAGCCGAGGCCACCTTTCATTTCAGCAAATGCTCTCGTGCGCGGCCAGCACGTCACGCGCTGCTGTTGCTGCTGCAACAAGGAGAGAACCTCCTAGTGCTGCTGTTCTGGAGATGCCACAGCACACGAGGTCACCTCCTGCTGGCATTGCTGCTGCTCCAAGCGGCAACTACGAGCGAGAGCAACAGACCGAGAGACGCAGCTGCAGCAGCAACAGTCCGCGCACGAGAGAGAAGGAGAGGCAACAGCAGCAGCAGTGCCTCTCGGCGTGGGGGGAAAACAGAGGGGAAAGGAGCCGTCGACACCAACGTCTTTCTGCGCCCGCTTGGGTGAGTCTGCAGCAGCAGCAGCCACATTTTTTTCAACAGCAGCAACTGGTGCAGCAGGAGTATGTCACGCTACAGGAGGAACAGGAAAAGAAGAGAGAGAGAAGGAAGCTGCTGCAGCAGGAGCATCCTGTCCAGCATCAGCAGCAGTCCATGAGGCAGGAAGGACTGGACGAGCAGCAGCAACAGCAGCACTGGAGCGAACAGCAGCCGTGGCAGCAGGAGGAAGACGAAGAGCAGCAACAGCTGGAGGCGAGAAAAGAAGACGTGAAGTACGCATGCGACGAGAGGCGGCAGCATCCGCAGCAGCAACGCACGACTTTTGAGTCTTGCGTAGGTGATTTTTCTGCGGGGGTGGTACACGCGCTGCAGCAGCAGCAGCACTGGAGTGGGCCGCCTGCAGCAGCGCCACGAGACGCTGCAGCGGCAGGAACAGCGGCAACGAACACAAGAACAGCAGCAGCAGCAGAGGCAGGACCAGCAGCAGGTGCAGAAGGCGAACCTCCCATATATTGCAAGAGACGCAGCCAGGAGGAAACTGTACACGGTACGACTGCGTCAGCTGATGACTGCTACGCTTCGTTTTTTCCTGCAGTCGCCTCAGAGGCATATGCAGGAGCAGCTGCAGTAGCAACGAAAGAGCACCACGCTGTAGAGAAAGCAGCAGCAGCTGTGGCAGCGGCGAAACTTCCTGCAAGAACCGCAGCAGCAACGGTGCCCGCGGAAGCAGCAGACGCACCGAAAGCAGCAGCAAGTCGGCTACGTACAAGAACGGCAGCAACAGCAGGAATGCGAGACGGTGCGTATGGCTCTGGGTGGTCTCCTCCGGTGCTGCAGTCTCTGCCAGACCCAGCAATAGCAGCGTCTGCTGCTCCTTCCTCGTACAGGAGCCACGGCATCCACCGGAAGGGGAGAGAAGGAAGTGCAGCTGCTGCTCCTCACCCTGATTCTGAGGAAGATGATACTTCGTTTGTAGATGCTATTGAGATGCCTGCTGCTCCTACTACTGCTGCTCCTGTTGCTTCTACTGCCGTTGTTGCTCCTGCTGCTGCTGTTGCTCCGGCTGCTGCTGTTGCTCCTGTTGCTTTCGGGTTGGGTACGGCCGCCAGTGGCGCTCGAGCTGAGTGGCCGGGCAGCAGCGGCGCAACAGAAACCGCAGCACCAAGCAGAGGAGGAAGAGTACCAGTGCCATTGCCAGCAACAGGGAAAGGAGAAGCAGTACGAGAAGCAGCAGCTGCTGCACCGGGAGGTGGTTTTGTTGAAAGCGCAGGGGATCTCCGGCTGTACAGACAGCTGGAGGCGAAGAAGGAGCAGCGACAGGAGCAGCAGCAACAGCATGAGAAGCAGCAAAAGTTGTCTCAGCTGGTGCTGCGTCTGCGTCGTAGGGAGCTGCAGCGGCAGCGACAGGGCTATGATACCGCTGCAGAAGAGGAGCAGCAGCAGCAAGGTGTTGCGGGAGTGCAGGAGATGGCAGCAGCAGGGGCAGCAGAAGTTGATGACTGCGCCGCAGCAGACGACGCCAACAAGGAGTCGACCGGGGCTATGGTTGCAGCAAGGCACAGCCCTGTTGCTGCTGTGGCAGCTGCTGCTTCTTCTTCATTTACGGCCACAGAGCGTCGCCATCGGTTTTGCGTCTCTGCGCTCCGAGTTCCTGGAGGCAGCAGCATCAACAGCAACAGCACCAGCAGCAACAGCTGCAGCAGCAACAGCAACAGCAGCAATAGCTACTGCGGCAACAGCTGCAGCAGCAGTTATTACAAGCACAGCAGCAGCTGCTGCAGCAGCAGCCACACAAAGAGCACCTGCAGCAGCAGCAGCTGCAACAATAATAACAACCGCCTGTCTTCCGTGGGCACTACAGCGACGGCAGACGCCGCGGAGAAGTTTTTCTTCTCTCCACGTTGCTCCTTCCTGTTCCATCACCAACAGCAGCAGCAAGAAACGCAGCGACAGCCACAGACGAGCCAGGGGGAAGGAAGTATGCTGCCACGAGAGGGAAGGCAGAAAGGCGAGCAGGAGAGAGAAACAGCTGCGGAGTGTCTTCGGAAACTTGTTACTCTGAGCAGCCACAGCAACTACGAGAAAAGAAGCAGCAGCAGACAGCAACAGCAAACGGATTCATCAACACGTGCTGCTGCTTCTCCTAATGCAGCAGCTGAACTCCCGACGCTGCTGCCTCCACGCTTGTTCTATTCGCCCTCCGCGGCAGCCGCAGACCCACACGAAGGAGAAGAAGCAGCAGAGAGAGCAGCTGCTGCTGGAGCAGAAGCTGCAGCACTATCGTCTGTTGGTCCTGCCAAAACGACAGCAGCAGCAAGAGCAGGAATAACAAGCGAAAGAGCTACAGGAGCGGGACGAGTAACAGCAGGAGCGGGACCATCTGCACCGGCAGGAATAGCAGCAACAGTGGCAAATTTCCCCGGCGATGCTGCTGCGACTGCGTATTATCTACCAGCTGCTGATGCTGCGTCATCGCTGCAACAGGCGCCGCTGCTTCTGCCTCCTGTCGCCTGCTCTTCGCCGCCGCGCCGCAGGACGAACAGCAGCAGCAACAGCAGCGACAACAGCAGCAGAGGCGGCAGGGGCAGGGCAAGCAGCAGCAGCGGCAGGGGCGCAGAGGCGGCAGCGCGAGCCGAGGGACAAGGAAGCGGAAGGGCAGCAGCCTTCCATCATTTGCAGCAGCAGCAGCACCACGACAGCGCAGCGGCTGATGTGTCACATACAACAACCTGGTTGCCGACTTCTGCTTCTTTCTCTTCTATGCCCTGTCCTCCTGCTGCTGCCGCTACTGCCTGTTTTTCATCTCCTGCTCCCTCGTCCTTAACTGTCTTTGATAGTTCTGATGCTGGGGCTGCTGCTTCTGCCAAGAACGAAGCAGTTGGCTGCCTCTATCAGTTGCGACCGCAGCAGCTGGCGCGCCCTCCCAGCGACGTGTCCAGCCTCTCGTCTTTCTTCAAGCAGCAGCAACAGCAACCGGAGGAAGGCGAGCTGCTGCTTCAGCGGAAGCAGCGAGAGAAGGTGCTGCAGCCACAGCAGTATGTGCGGGTGGGCCAGTTGCAGCGCGGAGAAATAGCAACCGTGTCGCAGCAGGAGGCATCCTGGCTACAGCAAGAACGTAGTCGTAGCAGCAGCAGTAGAGGAAGGGTAAAAGGAGCAAGGAGAGAAGCAGCAGCAACACCGCCAGTAGACACGATCGCAACAGCAACAGCAGAAGAGAGGGTTGTAGCAAGACCAGCATCAGCTCCAGGACCTGCAGCAGACAACTTCCCAGCGAATGCAGCAACCGTAGGGAGGGATTCAGCAACTGCAGCAGCCACAGCAACACGAGGAGAAACAGGACGAGGCGCTGCAGCAGTAGCTACTGCAGCAGTAGCTACTTACTTGAATAATATTCCGCAGACCGCGCACACCCCGCAGCAGCAACGGCTTCAGCAGCAGGGTCAGCAGAAACCACGCGACGAAGGCAGGGGAGAGCACCACTGCCTACGCAATCCCTCAGCTACTTCGTCACGTCCTCTTCTCAGTAGCAATGCGAAGAATTTAGCTGCCCTGCAGCTGTTGGGGACAGAATACGTGCAGCAGGCCTCCGGAGGCTATTACTGCCAGGACAAGTCTGATACAGCTGCAGCGAATCAAGCAGCAACAGAGAGAGCAGCAGCAGCAGCGGGCGTAGCGGCAGCAAGCAGAGCAGAAGCAGAGGGGGAGAAGGAGGAAGGCAGGGCGACGACACACAGGAGCTGCCTGCCGACTGAGCCCAGCAGCACCAGCAACTGGTTCAGTCGTGACGGATCCTCCATGTCAGATGGACAGCAGCAGCAGCAAAGGCAACAACTTAGAAGCGCCTATGGGTATGTATCTCCGGCGGAGATGGAGCGGGGCAGCAGCGGCACTTCGTTCGCCTTCCGGCTGCAGCACGTGCAGCCACCGCAGCAGGAGCTTCTAAGGCAGCCGCAGCAGCAGCGACAAAGCGCGGTTTCCGTTTTCCCGTACGCTAACCAGTCGAAGGGAGCAGCTTTCCATTCCTGCAGCAGCAATGCTACTGGCAGCAGCACCAGAATTGCAGGCGAACCGCGCAGCAGCAGCGGTCTCGCCTCGCAGTGTCAAGGCAGCAGCAGTCGCACCAGCAATACCAACTGCATCAGCAATAGCAGCCGAAGCAGCTGCAACAGCAGCAGCGGAATCAGCACTCCTCTAGTATCAACGGGGAGATCCTCTGGCTTAGCAACAGGCCTTCAGGCCCACCAGCCCACGCAGCGGCGACTGCAGCAGCAGGCGGAAACATTGCACCAGCAGCAACAGCTGGAGGAAAAAAATCCGGAGGAAGCTTTTCTGCTGCTGCCACACCTTGGTGCGGCCTCCGTCGCCAAGCGAAGCAGCAGCAGTAGCAGCACGTCGATTGTCAACGGCGGAGCATGTAGCGATTCCACAGCAGCGGCAGCAAAAACCCGACCGGCATGGGACAGGGCTGCAGGAAGAGCGGAGGAAGCAGCAGCAGGAGGAAGTCGTAGCCTGGCGACTGGCAGAAGGGCAGCAGCACCAGAGGCACTGCGTCCTCGATTTTCTCATACGTACGTCGCAGCAGTAGCAGCAGGCAGCAGCAACGGCGGCACTAAGATTCCTGCTACGCAGGTTGACCCTGCGTTCCCTGCTGTTGCTAGGGCGGCTGCTTCAGAAACGATTTTATCTGCTTCTCGTCCTCCGGCAGCATGTGGAGCTGCTTCTGCTTGCTACGCTGCTGCCGCGCTATCGCACGCTGCTGCTGCTGTACCTCGAAGCGAACGCTTCTGTGGCAACCCTCTGCAGCAGCAAGAGAGCGCCTGCAGCTGCAGCAGCAGCAGCAGCGGTGTCAGCGGCGGCGAGTGGCTGCAGTCTACGAAGCCAGTTGCTGCTCCTCTTCAGACTGCGACACTGCCGCGAAAGGCAGCTGCTGCTGCGCTTCTTCAACAACAGTTGCAAGAGCAGCAGCAGCAGCTCGAGCAGCAGCAGACACTTTTCAGCACTGGTGTGGAGCACTACAGAAACGTCAGCGGGAGAAACAGAAGCAGTAGAGAATACGAACGAAGCAACGCAGAGCCAATATTTTGGACAAACAACAGCTCTCGCATCACCGCCTCCGCTCCACATTCACCCCGCGGCACTGCCGTCTCTGCTGCTACTATATCTGCTGGTGCTTCTCCTAAGGCTCGCCTTTCTTCTGCTGCTTCGTTCTCTGCCGTTTCAAGTGTTGCTGTCTCCGGTACCGCTGCTGCCGCAGAGACTCGCAGCATTGCTTCCTTCAGTTCCGTAAGTCACGAAGCGTCTACTCGACCCCCCTCCGCGTATTCTACTGGTGCCTTCCTGTCTGACTGGCAGGCAGCAGCAGAAGTGTCTGCCTCTACGAATAGGAAGCAGCAGCAGGCACTGCCGCAGTTGCTGCCCCAACAACAGCAACACAAGTGAAACGTCTCAGGAAAAGAAGAACCAGCTGCACCAGCTTACACATAAGGAGATGCAGCGCCGGCAGCGGCGACAGTGGCGGGTCAGCCGTCACGGCAATCCTAAATCTGTGGAGAAAGAAGAAACAGCCGCTGGACTGGCATGCAGCAGGAGCAGCAGCAGCTGTAGCACCTGCGAGGAGGAGGGAGTACCAGGGATAGCAGCGGCACCAGTGATGCTGGTTTGGTGAATCAGCAACTGGCTACGGGAAGGACATAAAAACTATTTGTGTGAATTTGCAACAGCAGCAGCAGGAGAATATGGAGCTTCGTCACAGCAGACGCTGCTGTACGAATTCGTCGCAGTAGCTGCGAAGCTGCAGTGGCAGCTGCACGAGCAGCAGCAGCAGCAACTACAAGGGGGGGTGCACCGACAAAAGCAGTCGCAGTTGCTGCAGCAGGCGGGCTGAACCACGAGCAGCAGCAGGGGCTGCGTTACGAGCAACAGCAGCAGCGACAGTAGCAGCAACAGCTGCAAGAGTAGCTGCAACGGCAACAACGGCAACGACGACGATGCGGTGGAAATTTGGCATCGCAACAGCAGCGCCTCAGGAAGTGACGTACAAGCAGCAGCAAGAAGCAGCGATGCGCATGCTGGGGCAGCAGCAGCAGCAGAGCGGTAGCCGTGCTGCTTGATTGTTCCTGCTCTGGCCACCTTTACGCAGTTTCTCTCCTCGTAACCCGAAGAAAACCTCTCGTCCCGCACGCAGAGAAGTAGCTACATATATATATATATATCTATGAACGACTCGTTCACTAGTTGAGCACAGACGCCTGCGTGTCCCTGTGTATGTGTGAGTGTGTTGCTCTCCATCTGTTTGTTTCTTTGCCTCTTTTCTCAAAAATACGATCGACGTTTCTCGACACAGCTCAAGCTGTCAGGGAGACGGAGACAGCAAGTTCTACAGACGTGTCTCACATCACATTACCTACATACTCTCTGAAACGAGACACACCTATATATATGTATATACAGGCCTAGTAGATACACTTGTGCCTGTTCGTTAATATGAAGGGCCACACACATGTATATATGTTTGTCACATCCGTACATCACTCGCATATGTATAGATGTGGAAACGCAGAAAGAGAGAAACAGAGAGAGAAAACGGGGGGCGGTATCGCTTGCTGCTGCTTGAACGGCTGCAGCGTGCCTTCTCTTTCAATCAGAAAATCCTTCAAAACGTCAATCAAGACGCATAAGATGCCTGAGTGGCGCACCTGTGTGTATACACATATGTATATAGTGTATATATGTGCAAGTCTGGACAGGTATAGGTGATGCACCTGTACACTGATATAAGCCTCTGCATATATATATATAGGGACATATTTATATGTAACGACGTACTATGTGCTGGTGTCCACACAGCAGTATCTAGCTGTTTAAATGGCGCACCTGTATACTCAAGTAAATGAACATACACATATATATATATATAATGCGTATTTGTACTCCTGTATGTATATATATGTGTATATAGGTGTGGATTTACATCGAGGTAGTGCGTGTCTCTGCATCTTTCGGCGTACGTGTATATACGCCTCACCTGCGCATATACGTGTATTACTCCTTTCCACTTCTTTTCTCTCCAAGGCGAAGAATGCGCACTTGCTTTGCCATTGACCACCACATATATGTGCATGTATATACGTGGACGAGTACAGGTCCTTCAATTATGAAGAGTGGATTCACTCTTTCCGTGAAGGTGTCACAGCATTTCTCCAGCGTCTGTATCGCCACGCACACACACGTATCTACAGAATTTCTTCACGGCTATGCATAACACCGTCAGAGCGGAACTACCCGGTCGCGAACACAACACTAGTGCCGCTAGCGGCATTTCTGCCGCCACACGTGTGTGCAGACACACGCTGTCCCCGATCACGTGTCTACTGCTTCATACTTGAATAGCACGTGCCAGTTGCTGCAGACCCACAGACACTGGTGTAGATATACGCAAGCCGACGTGTGTGTTTCCTGCATACAAGCGTAGGTGTAGATCTACACACACCGACGCACTGACACATACCTAAATACGTCAATGCACGTGTTTGGGCAAGTGGATAAAAGCGCACATACAACTGCACAGGAGAAACAAGCGTCTTCACGTATATAAAAGTGGACGGCGTCACAGATGACACGGTGCAACGTGTTGTGTTGGCGCCGATGTTCAAATCACACTGGGGAAATTTTTTGCGGTGCTATTTACCGAGTCTGCGTTTGTGGCTGCCGTTGCCGGTCCTCACGCAGAAGATGACGCTAGTGGCGTGGCTGCTGCTCGTGCTACTGCTCGGACAAACGCACGGCTTGCAGCAGCTGCTGTTGTCTCTGCACACGGCAAACGTAGATTTTCTCTGGCTGCTGCTGCAGCAGCAGCTGCTGTCCAGGCACCTGCAGGCTTTGCTTGCTACTGGCCGTTACGTGCCCACGAAATTCACGAATGATTCCTCGATCGCTTGGGTTGCACTGCGGCTGCCAGTCTTGCTGGTGTTTCGTTCCCGCAGCGTCTGTGAACAAGCGGGAGGACGGAATGCCGACGACTAGCCTCTACGCCTGCTGCGTGTCAGTCACGCCTTGCTCAACAAGGAAAGAGGAAAAATCTTGTGGACAAACGAGGATTTACGTGGACATACACCTGACGCAAATATTAAACCACATACATACGCACACACACACACACATATGCCTGTACACATATTGACACACAGGCATATACACACTACTATATATACATAGTTACGTGTGATGATAGAAATGCAGACGTGTAATTTTAGGTCTCTCTGCAGCCAGCCGTCGCTCACACTCGTTTAAACATGTCTGTGCAGACACGTACGACTCTATAGAATGCTGCGGACAACGTCGCTCTCGTTTGCGTATGTTTAACATCGTCGTGGACATCTCTATGCGTACACATTACATGTAGGTATATGTATTTACTCGCGTGCATACAGGTGCCCGCATACATAGAAGAATATATAAACATAAACCTGTCGTACAAAACGTACGCACGTGTCGCAGCGTTCGTGCATACGCAAGCAGTTACACCACACGCACCTACGCAATATATGTATATATATATATATATATGTATAAATATATATGTGTATCACGTATACAGGTTGTACACATGTGTGCACGTGTCCACCTTGAGCAGAAATGGGACGAAGACCGAAAAGAAATGCCGTACAAACCAGCGACCTGCGGAGGGCTGGGGCACTCAAAAAGAAGCAGCAACGCATAGGTGGCCCCAGCGCTACAACTGCAGCTACCTTCCTGGCAGCGGCAGGGCACACCTAGTAGCTGATCAGGTGCAGTAGCAGCAGCAGCAAGACAGACTGTGTAGACAGGGGAGTTGCTGCAGACCTTAATTTACTATCAGGCTTCTAGTGAGGCAATTGTCTGCAGGAAACACACTCTCGGATCCGTTTCTTGAATTGTGCGACTCAACCAAGGTGCTCTTTGAAGCGCGAAGGGATTTGTTAGAAACTAATAAGGCGTAGCGGCTTACACATATATATCAGCGGTCTCGTACACATGTATATGTGAGACGTCTAGATGGACAAAGATGAGTGTATGTCACCAGGTGTATGTCGCCGCATATCTATGTCGGGTAGTGCACATTGCGTAACACTGCAACGAATACAAAGACATCCACTTATGTAGTACTAGTAGTGCTGTTAGTGGCTGTATATCTGCACTTTTGACTGCTGCTTCGGTTTAACTGTGCGCCTACGATGCATGTATGTCCACCTACCTGTCCCTGTCTTCTGGTTTAGCTACACACGCATGTGTTTTTATATACGCAAGGTATACAGCTAGGGATACACATTTACCACGTGCCTGAGAGGTGCCGAATTAGCAAGAGAAGAATTAACAGGAACGAGTGCATGGACGGTGAGGCTAGGCAGCCGTCTGGAAGGTCCGAACTATCACCTGCGTTAACATCTACAGTATCCTTCATGGTAGTCTCCCATCTTCCTTAAATGGTACACTCTTCGCAACACAGTCTCGGACAAGTCAGCGCACCAACGTTGACGTAAGCAAGTACCCGCCTGACACATGTGGTGCAACTACCGTCTTCATATATTTGACTGGAAGTCACTGTTTCGTCGTTCGCGTTCCGGTGGTATACGTGTAAGACCGGAATTACAAAGGAGGATACACACGCATCTGCTGCGACCTGCGAAGAAGCAGCCTGCTCACTTTATGTGGGAGAGTGTCTGGTACCTTACACGTGTGCGGAAAAAGCAGTAACGTGGAACGTACTAGCGTACGCATTCACATGATTACCGATTACTGTGGAAGCTTTCTACTAATCTCTTTCGCATCGAAGGCATGTACTTCACCCTTTTTGCCTCTGGCACTCTTTGCACAAACGAACATGACAGGCAAGTGCAGCAGCACGTCCAGCGTGCGTACCCGAACACCCCCCTATATACGTAAACAGGTTTATTCAAATGCAGTTGAACACGCGTAAATACGTCTCCAGTAGAACGTGTATGGACGCGTTTCAGTGCCGCCGGGCCCATCTCTCTAGCCCTACAACATCCACGCTTTTTATCGTACATTTCCGTCCACCAAGTGTACACACATACTTGTGCGCACAATTTTTGTGGATTGCTGATCACACGGAAATATATACGTATAGAGCGAGAGACAGGAAGACGGATATACACGGTGGATATAAAGACAGATCAGTAAACAGATCTGTGCGTGAACAGACACGACTAACGAATTATGTACGTTAGTACTGCATTCATGTATATATATATATATTTATATATATATATATATATATATATGTACGTAGACACTGGAGTACATGTATATCTAGTGGATTCGCTGGGGCGGATAAACCTACGTCGATCCACGTGTATGAGTTTGTGGTAGTGATTTCAAAATGTACCACCTTCAGACATCCACAACTACGCGTGCGCACACCTGTTCTATCGCTACCTCGAAATCTGTCTCTCCCCTAGGTATATGCACCGCGGTACACTACTTACACTCGTCCGTTTGCGTCTTCACTATCGTGGAAGAAGAGTGCCCGTACTCATCAAAAATGCCGCCGCTTCTCTCACCCTACATGGTGCTTCACTCGCACCAGCGGAACACGCAAAAAATGCCTCCTTCATGCTGGACAGGTTTTCTGCGTTCCAAGAAGCAACAGCGTGATTGCAGGGCACTGAACAGGTTTGTCGACCTGATCACCGGTCAATCATTCATGTGGATAGATCCGCAGATACACATCCTGCGTAGTAACGTATGGCGTGGCAAAACTACATACTCACGTATATGCGCATTCCTAGGATCCTCTATGGAATAGTAACGTGCGGGCCTACAGTGTAAATACATATATATGTATATATATAATTCATATTGCGCCTGTGCATCCTTGTGTATCATACCGAGCAGTGATCTACGTCGATGCAGATGTGGAGCACGAGTACACACACACATACAAAGACACGTCCATGATTCACGCTGAGACCGCCATGGTGTACCACAGATCGCCACTATATTTGTAGACTCACACCGGTATGTCCGGACTACGGTATCACGTACGTATGCGTATATGTGTTTATACGTGAGACGAACCGACAACACAAACATACTCCGTACAGTGTCAAAGCACGGATATTCATATGTACAAAAAAAAGAATCTATACACGTACATACGTATCCATACACGTCTATCCTGCCCACAGTAGTAACAGTGACTGCGAAAGTCTACGATACTACATCCATACGCGTACACAATTATCTAGTCATATGCTGTACACCAGAGCTGTCCTGACGCCTGTTTAAAAAGTTCGAGAGAGGGAATCTCGCACGAAATTTGACGCCTCGTTGCAAACCTGCCTCGTTGCTGCCAGTTCATGTGAAGATGCGCAGGCAGGATCGCAGACGCAGCGGACGTCGAGCGCTTTGCATTAAAGAGTCATACAGCGCTACTGACTCGACATTTACGTGGACGTAAATCATCGAAAGTTATTTCCAGAGTTATGCGTAACACCAAGATGAACGAGTCGAGAACAAACCAACGTGCGCAGAGTCGTGTCGTAATACGAATGTGTATACGTACGACTGTAAACGTACAAATAGTAAACTACAGTGTAGGAGATATAAGGTGTACTGCAGGGTGTCTGGTGTTAAACGGTAAAGCAGTGGACGAGCGTGAGATGCGCACCGCGTATTATACCTGATCTACAAGGTTAGCACAGCTCTCTCTCTGCCTTTGTGGAGGAGGGCGGCCCTAATAGACGCATGGCAAGTGAAGATCTGTATAAATTAGGAGAGTTTTTTGACGTCAGCGTTCTTCCCAGTTCCCCGAAGTCTGTGTGAGTAACTTCTGCATCAGCACCACGTACGTATTACTGCACGTGGTGCTCACCATGTGCACTGCCTCACCGTGTTTCACGGCGTGGGTTGCCTACTATACTACATTACGTCTATGTATTAGACAATGCCACAGCTGCATGCAATGTCGTCAGCATCTATTGACGTGTATGTTACAGCTGGTCTCCGTACTATCGGTATTACAATGCGCCCTCATCGCGCCTTTGCATGCGGGGGAGCGCCAGCGGGAGTGGTACGGCAGAGACCATAACAGAAGCACCGTCTGGTGCGTTTGTGCGGCGTTAAATTTCAAAGGAGACCGGAGAAGAGGAGAGATCTTTGATTGTTCTTGTGTCGGCTTCTTTGTCGTCGACAGTGGAGCGTAGAATTGACTCAGACAGTAGTCATCATGACTTTCCACAAGGTAAGCACGGCCTCTCCCGGCCTATGGAGGAGGGCGGCGGTACTCGACGCAGAGCGAGTGAAGATCTGTATGAATTAGGAGAGAGTCTTTCGAAGTCAGCGTTGCTCCATCTTTGGACAAGGCTGTCTGAATAGCCTCAGCACCAGCCTGCGTTTGTTATCCTTGCGACAGCTGCCTTTCTGTCTGATGCCCATCGGCTGGCCCGTTGTGGGGAGGGAAGCGGTCGCGGCCGCGCTCGATTGTGCCCGTCTGTGAATGAACAATAAAGTGACAAAGAGAGATTATTCCCGGTATGCAACTTGGGTAGAAACAAACGGGTGAAAGAAGTGGATGGAGTGCAGAGCGACTCGCGTATGAAAACGTATGTCGGCCGTCACACTCACACAACTTACCAACTAGCAGGCTAATATCGACGTGCCAGTGAGAAACTGTCCCGTTATTCGTAATCTGATGGGTTCACGCATATTACCATGTCTGCTTATTGCGTCTAATGTACTGGTTTAAGTGATGAAGTTCTTCCTACCCTTGTATATTGCGTCTGCTGTACTGGTTTAAGTGAAGAAGTTCTTCCTACGCCTGTATATCCTTAGTGCGAGTGACAAACTTCTGCTGTTCGTTGTTCTGTTGCTGCTACCACTTCTAGCACGCCACTCCAGTCGCTACGACCATTTTATCACAGTAGTCCCACCGTAGTACTCTATTGCTGTAGCCCTCTTTTGCATGTACTATTTTAAGCCCGCCACTGGTCCACTACTGTACTAATTCCAAAATATTGCTGCGGTACCACTACTATTACCGTCAGGTCTGCCAATATTAGTAGTATGCGTACTGCCACGGGTAGAATGCCAACCAGCACACCACTTGTGCTAACACGACTGCAAGGACTTTGTTCTCGTTCCTAGGACCATGGCTTCAACCCGGCGTTGTCCGCATGTGTCTTGCTGTGCGTTGTACTTCCACAGTTTATCTAGAACTGTACGCTTTATTAATATACAGCAAGTGCAGCGGCCGCGTCGTTTGTTGCTTATTACAAGTTGATTCGACTGTCATAGCCCTTACATTCTTACGTATTAATTCGTAGAGAAGGTCGTCCAGTTAACAACTGTGTCGAGCTTTCCTGTTCCCCTTGTGCTGAAGGCTGCTGGTGCTGCTTGTTGAAAATCTTTCGCTAATCCGTGTAGAAGAACTGTCTATGTGTTCACTCGAGTTCCCAACGTGAGGCGCTGGTGCAGTTTCAGCAGGTAGACTACTGTTGCAGCTGTGCGTCTGTGGTCTCTCCTGTCGCTCCTCTTTTCGCACCCCGTTTCCGTCGGAGATTTGTACAGAAAACTTCTTGCTTTGGAATTTGTCCGTCACTACGTGGTCTCTTTGTACTTTCTAGAGATTCGTGAGCATAATCTGCTGCATGGCCTTTTCAACGCGAGTCACTAGGAGAACATCCACTAGCAAGTCCTGTTCGCGGGCTCCCACACTTCTCACGCCGTGCGCGCGCGTCTGACCTCTCTTTTGTTTCAGACAGCGCGTGTCTATGCAGCCCTATTATTTATCTCCACTGTGAATATATATACGTAAGTAAACACGTGTATATACGTATATATGTATACGCGCACATATACATATATATATATATATTATACACACAGGGGCCCAATTGTGTAGCTGTGTGTGCATATATATGTATATACACGGTGCATATACTTGTACTGTCATATGTACGTATGTATATGTGATATCTATTGGATGCGTGTACGCCTCCAACCCTCATATATATGTATATATAATACGTATATATCTTCTATACATGTATATGTGTATAGTCGTATAGGTAAGTGTGTGCATGTGTATACATATATGGGTATGACTACGTATTTTGGACATCAGTCCTGTTACCAAGTGTGTACATCGATGTATGTAATTAAAGGACTCATGTCGGTGTATACAAGTTTGTACGTCAAATAATGTGCTACATATCATCTGTATGTATACAGACGTCCGTTTACATAGACACATATGTGTACGTGTGCTTACATATATGTATATATCGGTGCGTATATTTGTACGTCCTTCGTCGCCCTGTTTACGAAGTGAATGTGTGTACGACTTTCACGTTGATAGGGTCGTCCGCATTACTGTTCCCTTCCATGTTCTCTGACATATTGGTGGCACTTTCTCGTGAAGCACGAACACTTTTCGTTTTGCTTGATTGCCGAGAATCGGGTGCTACTTTTTCCCGTGGACATTCAGCTGATGCGTGGATGTGAATTCTTTCTTCTCGGGAACTTGGGCGTCTTGCGAGCCAGTTGTGCCAGGGACGTCTGCTGAGTTGCAGCTCTCTGCTCTCGAACTTGTGTTGCAGCAGTCTGAAATTATCTCTCGCATACATACTTGTCTCCTGGCGTTCGAGGGCCGAGGCTTAGGACATAGAGATTGCAGACCCGTGGCTCCAACAGAGCGTCTGACGGTTTTGTTTGTTGTTCTTCGTAATGTGATGCCCACAAGCAAATCGATACATACACTTATGTGTGTATATCTGTCTACGAGTTCACGGGAGTGTATGTATGAATTTGCGTATCTCTCGCTTTCTCTCTCTGTCTCTCTATATGTGTCTCTGTATCTATCTGTCTATATATGTGTGTATCCGTATTTGTGTATGTGCACGTGGAGTTGTAGTATATATATGTATATTTGGGTGTACAGAGGTTAAATGTGCGGAAGGTTGTCTTTTGGTTGCTCAGGTAGTTGTGATCGATTGCCAAGGGCATTTGCTGGGGCGCCTGGCGTCGGTCGTGGCGAAGGAGTTGCTGAAGGGACAGCGCATCATCTGCGTGCGATGTGAAGATATAAATATCTCGGGTAGGCTTTCCTGCATCCTAGGAATTTTCGCGTGTTCCACCCTCGATCTTCGAGTGACACTCCCTTTTCGACAAAATATATGGGTGCCTTTTCGCTGTGTCAGGGCCGTCGTGTCGACTACCTTGAGTTCTCAGCGCGGCAGATACTGATGCGTGAGAAGCTTGTGCTGCTGTCTACAGATGTATGTCTTCCCACGCCTGAGGCTTGATACGTTTGTGTGGCCGTCTGCATGACTATGCGGTATATATTTACGTGTAGACGTGGACGTGTGTCGGTGAGGGTGATGTTCTGCAGGATCATTGCACCGCAATAGACTGAAGTATCAGAAGTTTCTGCGTCTCCGAATGAACTCAAATCCATCTCGCGGGCCGTACCATCTGCGAGCACCGGCGCGCATCCTGTGGCGCACCGTACTCGGAATGATCCGCCACAAAGTTGAGCGCGGCCAGCAGGCCTTGTCACGCCTTCAGGTGAGAAGGAGCTCTTGTTACGTGTGGCAAGGAGGAGAAAAAGTCGCGAAATTATTGATGTGTATTGTGTACACACACGTGTGCGCTCTTTGTTACTGTATGTGGGCATGTATGTGTGTCTACGCAGCCGGTTGAGTGTTGATGTTATACCTACGCATTTGTATTTACGTGTGAAAGGGAGAGTGAGTGTGGACCGGAAAGACACCATCGGTAGCGCGGCTGCCAGGCGTTGTGCTAAACTGGAGCAGGCTCCTGACGGGGCGGGAAGGTTCAGTCATGAGTCACTTTGTGGAGAGCAACATACCTGGGTCTGCGTGTGTCCTTGTGTCGTTGAGAATGATATCGTCATCGTACAAGTATCAACACGCACGAGCAAGCATCACTTCGGAGCTCTGGTGATGTGGCTGAAATTTTTGGCTTGTTGCACGTTGCGGAGGGCGTAATAATGACTTTGCTGTATGTGCGGTTATGCGTTTACCTCGGCATTGGTGTTCCGTGTTATACGCGAGCTGACGGTTCAGAGGTTGAATTTTACCTCGTGTAATTTTTCGGTGTCTGCGTGCATACATGTGCGTTATTGAGGTACAGAACGCACCAGGTATACACACGTGTAGATATATGTATGTAATGTGTGTGGGCGTGTATATGTATACGTGTACACATAGAGAGGCGCTTCCGTAGTAAAACGTTTTTTTTTCAGATGAACCTATACATACGTGCACACACACGTGCGCTGGTACGTGTCGGTAGGTGTGGACCTCTGTGCGTATATTCTTCTTGTGTGTGTAGCGTGTCACAAACTGAGTTTGCACAGACAGACCCAAGTACGCCTGTGCACGTGTACCTGTCAAGGCTCAAAAGGCGCCTAGTCAAGTAGGCAGAGGTCTCCTTTCTTGTCCCCACTGGCGGATGGCGTTGGTGGGAAATGTAGTCATATGGTTGTGTGAGTGTTAACTGCGGTAACGGTTTGTCGACAGTACACTCCATCGTATACACATTATACTCACGCGTTTTAAGCTGAACTGGTTACGTCTGTCCTTAGTAGGCGTTACATTTGCGTAGCCGTGCAACTGCGCACGCAGGGGCGCACGCATATGTGTATCTTCACGCGGTTTGTCGACGACGTTGCTTCTTCTCTTTCCATCACGTTACCCACCGCACCCACTGCATGTGTAGATCCCCACGATTTTTGGACCCACCGTCTCTCACACATTCGTGTGCTTGCGGTGTTACAATGCCCGTGTGTACCCGTATGTATATGCATATAAGTGCACGCAATATCTGTTTGCCAGGTAGCGTTATTGAACGCTTTTTGCGATATTCTTCCAGGTAGGCACAGTTGTTTGCCAACGTGGGTAGTTGCGTACGTATTAAGTGTCTCGCTGTATCAGTCCAGCATGTTCATTACTTAGGTAAATATATACGTAGGAAGTGTTCATAACGGGCCTAACTGGCCAGCTGTGTTCCCTGGCGTGTGTGTGTGTGTGTGTGTGTGTGTATGCCGCATTTCATAGGAAAGGTGTGTACGTACGGTCTCATACAAGCAGTTAAAATTTGTTTCCATATGTTCTCGACCACCTATATGTATGTTCGGATCTACCTGCGTACGCGGCAATGCTACATTGTACATTCCTCGTTCCGTTTATTTGTCTTGTGTTCATGTCCAGGTTTTCGAAGGAATTCCCACGCTTGCAGAGCGGAAGAAGCGCGTAGTAGTGCCCAGCGCGCTTCGTCTGGTGCGCCTGAAGCCAAATCGCAAATTCTGTCGTTTGGGAGACTTGTCGAGTCGCGTCGGCTGGTCACACGGAGACTTAGTCGCTCGTTTAGAAGAGAGAAGAAAAGCAAGATCGAATGCCTACTACCAGAAAAAGAAGGAGAGAACAAAGCTCGAGAAGCAGGCGAAGGAGTACGCGCAGTCCGTGCTTCCGGCGGACCAGGTTGCGTTTCTCCAGCAGTACGGCCACGCGTAGAGGGATCCCGACACAGAAGCAGCATCTCATATGTCTTCACCGCAGCGGTAGACGGGGCAGACGGGAAGAAGGACGGAAAAAATGTAGGAAAGAACGTACAGGAAGAGAGGAACAAAGTACTGGAGAATGGAGACGACGGGTTGCACGGAGTGCGGAGCAGGGTGAGGGAGGAAGTCAAAAATGGCGAAGCCTACACAGACCAACACTGCTCTCGCGATGTGGTTTGTTTCGTTGTACACCTTTTGTCCGCATGTATATATTTTCGTCGTGTGCAAGTGCGTACACAGACTGGCAAGTGCGTTTACTACTACGTCACACTCGTCTGGCCGGTGTTGTGTATGATGTCATCCGCACGTTCGTGTAAATGAACAAGAAGGGGGTCTCCGCATTCTTTGGGTTTCTTTCCCTAGAATGGTATGTCGACCAAGTTTGACATGCGGAGTCCGAAACTGCGGGAACACGGCTGATTTCGTATTACCGGGCAACATAACGTCACTGTGCAGGCTGAGTTGGCAACATCATACATCGGTGGATGCAAAAAACTATGCACCTGTTTTCCAGGAGCATGCGTTAATTTTGAATCGTAGAAGAATCTCGAAAAACTTTTGCCGGTTTGATTAAAGCAAAGGTAAGCCATATGAGTTGGTCGTTTTCCTGTCCACTTTGTCCTTCAAGTGAGTACTCTTCGTAGACTCGCATGTGACATACACCCTGCAATACGTGTGCACGTAGTCGCACATCTTTGTTTGAAGAAGTGGAGCTTGTAAGGTCATCAAAAAAGTCGAACTTGAGTACTTACGGGCACAAGAGGTGGTTGTGTGACAAAGGAATCTGTAACCGGCTGGCACGTCGCTCTTCAGACGCAGAACGACTGGCAATAGTTGAAACACGGCTCTCACTGACTCATGCAGACAAAGTACGCGCTTCAGAAAAGTCGTCACTCAATGGAAGGCAGGCCTGATGACACACGCGTGAATGGAAGAATTTTTTTACGTCGACAAAGTCAGACGGCTTTGTAACGGGATCATATACCTTGCCAAGGAAAGCGAACACTCTCTTGACCCCTCCACAACAAAAAAACCCCAAGCGTATTTGTAACTGCAAGCTACGTGAGCAGCATGCGCGCCACTACCGGTGTTTGACTACGCGCTCGTCAGAAAACGTCATAGAGCTGCAGTAGGCACTATGCAGCCACCCTTGTTCAATGTGCAAGGTGTGTAAAAGAGCAGCATGTTTACGTCGAATGCAAGTACCTATTTTGTCCGACAACACCACGTGTAACTCGTGGTGCTGGTTCCAGTAGCGCAGGACTGCGTCAGGTGTTTTTCAGGCGTACAGCGAGGGTACGCCAGTGAAGAACAAATGTCAAATGAGAGTTCCCAGCACCCCTGGCCTACACACGGCAGCAGAGATGTGTACCGTCTGCGTGTCGTTTTGATGAACAGGTCAATGCTAGGAGCGTTGTCGCTCCTGTGCTCCCCAGGTGCGTCGTGGGACTGGGTAACAGAACGAGACTAGAGCAACAAGGGATTGTGACGCTCTTTCGTCACCTTGAACAGTGGTACAGTGTGCTGATCTTCACAACGCTGCAGAAATACACGTAGGTGACGAAGAAAGTGAAACAGTGGGCTAGCGAGCTGCTCGAGCTGAGCCGGGCCGCTGTGCTTGACTACACTTAGCACAGCTAGTTCAGCTGAAAAGAAAATTTCCACCGCGTCATTCAAGTCAACACGTCAGCAACGTGTCCGCAGACAGCACACTTTAAAAGATTCATGAGAAAAACTGCAATGGGAGAATTAACAGATTTTCCCCACGCATAAATGGTCAACGCAAGTACATTTACTTCATTCCCGTCCTCTGAGTTGCCACGAAGCTGCTCCGTTCTTCACAGGAAGAGTTTGTCTCTACGCTTCTTAAAGAAAGACCTATGGAACAGCAAGCCAGCACTCTGTAAGCAACAATGCATCTTGCCATGGTGATAGCTTGAAATGGCAGGAACAGTTTGTCTCTACGCATTGTGAAGTGATACCTTTAAAAAGCGAGCCAGCATTCTGTAAGCGACAATGCATTTTGCCATATTGATACCTTGAAATGGCAGGAGTGTTCAGCGAACAAAGTGTCACCCCCTCTACGACCACGCTAAAATCCCGACGCACCCGCCGTATTCGCGTGAAAGAGGCGACCCCACATGCTGCTATTCTATAAGGAAATGCACAGAGACCATGGCCCAATTTTCCGAAAGCCGAATCCTGCGTCTTCGAAATACTTCCATTCTAAACAGAAGATAGCGCTTTTTATCACGTTTGTAGGGGACGTCTGGGTATACACATACCGATACTGATAAAAGAGACCAGCTTCCAACAACACTGACGTCGCAAGTATTATATGAGGTTAGCGTGACCGATGAACGACCGGGTGACACATTGCAGCGGCTCCTGGGACGCACTACAGCGTTTCACGAAGTATCGTTACAGGTCTCTACGTTTGTGTCGTGCAGCGCCCAGGTGGCGTTGCTACCCACGCTGTGAAATCAGTAACTTCAAATCGCAGGTGCGAGGTTTGGGTTCTCTTTGTGCTGGACAGTGTTGAGAGAACATTAAAGGTGAAAACGGGCGAGAGCAACGGGACGTTGAAGCTTTCTACCAGTGTACCCTGCAGTGCATGACTAACAATACTACGCATCCTGCGAGTCCTGCCAGGGCTGTTCGCTGCAGAGAGAACAAGAAACCCGTTCTCCTGCAAGGGGTGCTGATACGTTCACATGTACACAGCCACGGTGGAGAAAATGATAGAACACATGGTGACTGATTTCCGGCATCACATGCTGTCCCAAATTACATATCGTCCATCCTTCCAGGTGCCAGCACATCACAAGAAAAACTCCACATACTTTCGGGGTGACCTGAGTGAACGCATGCTGCACGTACATGTGAGCCTTTTCCTGCCGTTGTTGTACGACATCATCAAAATTCAAGGACAGACTGGCGGATAGGTGACTTGGGTCCGTAGTACTGAAGAAGTTCGCACAACATTTTGCAACGGCTAAGTAGAGTGCGAAAACAGCGTCTTCGTCTGTCGCGTGAGGCTGAGGCACTCAGAACCACCCAGCAATGCAGCTTTACGTCCACCCATTGATGTAAGGATCAAACTCAAATGCGAAACTCGAAAGGTCCCAGCTTTTGGAAACACGTGACAGCGGCAAAGTTCGTTTACACAGTTCAAATTTAGTGCCTGAAGAGAAACAGACGAGTGATGCTGGTTCCGCGCTCGTGGTGCTGCTCTCTGTCACTCCTTCTCCTTCCTGTTTCCACCTCACTTCTATTGTCTCTGTTTTTTCATTTTTGAGTAAAACCATTGCCGCTTCTGTTGCCGTCCTCATATGAAGTTACGTTTCGCATCGTGGTTCTGGCTGAACTAGTCGCATCCGGCCAACCACTCTCGGGCGGATACTTCGCCGTGGCAGTGCCGCGTATGCTACGCTGATGGCCTCCCGACTCACTAGGGCTGCTGCTGCTTTTTCAGCAGTACGTCGGCTGTCTGGCCTACAGGTGTTTGGGGTAAAAGCCTTTGCATTACGCGTGTGCCTGTGCGGTGGCAGGTTGCTGTTGTTTCTGCACCAAGCCAGCCGCGTTTGCGCCTTGTGGCTGCGTAGCCGTCGTTCTGTTGCTGGCGGGGTTGGCAGCTCTCTCGGTTCCTCGCTGTTGCTGGTGCTCCCCTACCAGCAGGACACCGCCAGCCGTGCCTTCGGATGAACCCCTTACTAGGTCGAGGCTGGTTCTCTGCCGGCTCGCCTCTCCCGTGTCGAAGCTTCCTGCTGGTCCAGTTCCTGCTCCGCCCTCTGGCGCATCACCGCGTCCTGTCTGTGGTGAAGAACCCCCTCCTGAGGTTGACGCTGCAGGATTTCCGCCAGCCAATTCTGTCCCCACTGCCTTCTTCTCGAGAAGCCCGTTGCGCTGAACAATATTTCCATTCTCGTCGACATCCTCGTTATCCTCAAGCCACTTCTTCCGGACTCCATGCTCCCACACCCCTCGTTTTTTCTCTCCATTCCTGGCGGTGAACTCTCCGACACCGTGCTGCTTCCCGTTGACCCATCCCCCTCTAAACGCGCGTCCATCAGTCCACAAAAACGTGCCATATCCCTCTTTCTTGTCATTCACGTAGCCGCCTACGTACTTTCTGCCGTCAAACCACATAAAAACGCCTTCTCCATTCATGCGATTGTGTGCCCACTGGCCTTCGTAGCAGCGGCCATCTGCCCAGACATACTTACCGTTGCCGTGTATCTCATTTTCCTTAAATTGCCCACGATAATTCGACCCCTCCGGCCACGTGAAGCTTCCTTCTCCCTCCTTCTTCCCGTTTACGTACTGTCCTTCGAAATGAGAGCCATCCGCCCATCTCTCCACCGCCTCTCCATCCTTCTTGTCATCGCGCCATCCGCCCTTGTACTCACTGCCATCTGAGTGTCTGTACACCCCGTACCCGTTTGCCTTGTCTTGTCTCCACTGTCCCTCGTAGTAGTCGCCGTCCGAGTGCGTGAATACTCCCTCGCCATCTGCAAATCCGGCACGCCACTGACCTACGTACTTCGCTCCGTCAGGCCATTCCTGCACACCCTCCCCGTGTTTCTTATTGTTTAACCACTGGCCCACGTAAGTCACACCGTTTGCTAGCGTCACAAGCGGACGAGCTTCCAACTGACCTTCTTCTTCGTCGTCTATACCCCCACCTTCCTTTTTACCAACTGCTGGCGCAGCAACTGCGGGAGACGGGGAGGAAACTTCTAACGAAGCAGTTTCCTCCCCGACGTCACCGCTCCCTTTGCCGGCCTTAGGCCGCTGCTGCTGCTCCTCTGTTGACACAGAAGAAGCCTGCTGCGGCTTTTTGTCTGCTGTTGCAGTTGGAAGAGGGCTGCCGCCTTCCTCCCCTCCTCCTGCGGGTGCGCCACTTGTCTCCAGGATACACGGGGACGGAGCTGATGGGATGGCACCACCAGCCTCTGCAGCGTTAGCTGCAGTCGCACCAGCAGACGGTCCTGGAGGGGACGCAGGCTCAGCGTCAGCAGCTCCCGGCTGCTTCGCCTTCGCTTTGCTTTTGCAGGCGCCCATGAGAGCGAAGGGAGAAGGCAGCGGGAAGTAGGGTTCAGTTCAAGACCGCTGACAACCGGCACCCTCGCGGGTACTGAGTGAACAGAGGGCCGCTGCTGCTTTTCACGCAGCCGTCGAAGAGGGGAAGCAGCAAACGATACGAACGCAGGTCTTCTGCACTCTATCACAGGAAGTACATAGCTTCACCTTCAAAGGCGCTGGAGCCAAGCAGTAATGAGGTGACAAACCTTTTCAGCCCCTCACATGTGGAAGCTGAGGGGCGTGTAATCACGTGTCACGCAAAAGGGACCACGACTGTTCTCTGCGAGTTCGCACTCTGAAACAGGTTCACACAAGAAAAACGTCGCATCAACGTCATGCGGCAGACTCCACCATAAACACCGTCATCGACTTCGCCTTCTCTGATGGGGTGGCCAGGATGGACACGGACGACAACAGAAGGCAGAGGACCACTAAAATACCACTCTTTTTTGCAAATAATGGCCAAGAATAGTTGTACGACCTTGTTCGTATCTCCGACTGGAACGCAGATACTAGACGGCGTACATACATGTGTACATGCGTGTGTACGTGCATATCCACGTGCCCGTATAAAAGCTTCGGTTCACCATCCGCCCGTCGTGGCAAAGACGACTGCAGCTGCGCTGCACCCAGCGTGCTTCCGGCAGGGTACACAGGGATCAAGGACGCTTATGTAAAGGAACGGGAGGCAACCTCTATTTCGGTCCCGTATGAAACCAATGGTATTGGACGCGTCTTTAGCTCACTGCTTCTCGACTTCGGACGAGACTCTTCCTTCAGCGCGATCCCACGGAGTACAACTGCGGCATTCAAGAACGAACGACTACATAGGAAGTGTGAATTTATTGACACAGTTATTATTTGGAAAAAAAATACTGAAGGTGTTCGTAGATACACGGGACATTCCTTTTTTGTCCACAGAGCAGTTTCGTGGGCACAGGAATTATCAGCTAAACAAAAATGAAGACTTGCGGAGACGACCACTCGTGTAGAAAAGTAGCTTTCAACCGAAAATGCGGGTGCAGTACTTAACGCGACATATTACATTGTTAAGCGCGTGAGGTTCTTGTGCTCCCGCTGTAGCTCAGGACACACCTGTGCAGCAGTTCACTTGGGTACTACGTATGTGCCGCTGCTAGTGAATTCGCTAAAGAGCAAGTGTTCAACTTCATTGAGGTTTTCAGCGGTAGATTACAGGTACATATGTGTAACATCCTGTGATAGTAAGGTGTCGTTGTCATTGCACGTTCCGGAGACAAACACACGCAGCTAGGCCACCTCCGGGGGGAAGCAAGAATATCAGACACGTTCCAATTCAAGAAGAGAAGGGCAGCGCACGAGGATACAAGGATTGACGGCAAATTCAGAACGCATGAAGGGGGAACATGGTGCAGAAAAATTTAGTCACCCGCAATGACACGGCTCACACCAGAAGAATGTAGATGACTTCTCCCTTATAGTATCCGCCAACAGCCAAAGAAATCCTAAACCTTTGAGCTACGGACAGGACGTAATTACCGCTGCATGGATTCGAGCTCTGCCGAGCGCCCATCGTCGTGGAGAGGGAGAGATTTAGTCCGGGTCCACGAAAACTACAAGGACGACAGTTCGAAGGAACCGTAAGCGTGGAAGATCAAAAAGGTATACGTGTAAACTGGCGGCGACGCCCTAGGCAGCTTTGGAGTGGTAGAAGGACCCAAGCAAAAGGGACCGGCGGTGTTGCCGTGGAACGGCGAGGGACGGGGTTGTCTGACTCCTTTACGGGCTGGCACGCCTAGGGGAAGCAATCAAACAAATTATCCGAGATGTCCCATGTGATGAAACAAATTCCTGAGAGCGACGAAGGCGGTGGAGTGGCGTGGTTTCTCGGAGGAGGTGCACGATCGTTGGCGTTGAGCTTTTGTGCCCCATAACGGGAAGATGAGCGGACGTGCACCAAAGAAACACCCGCATCGAAGCTGAAAGACTGCAAAACTTTTAGTCTCTACTCAACAGCAGAGGAAAGACAAAACGTAGTGTGAAGAAAAAGCGGTACGGGAAGGAAAACCACAAAAAAGGCCAGACAGTGTGACAGTGAGAAGAGTGAGCACCGGTGAAGAATTTGGATGGTAGCGGCCGATGATGGGGACTGTCGCAAACACACCGGACCACAGTTCCCCAATTTATAACCGTTCGCTCTCCGCACTTGTTACGTGCGGCCATGGATGTGGAAATCGTGCACTGAAGGAATATTATTTGACTCCAGGGGCTGCTCCCTGCTGCGAAATGAGCCAGCACATGCTACTCGTACACGTACCCTGTCGTCCAAAACGTATGCATGATCGGGCCCAGTGCAGCGCAGCTGTCCGACGCCGTAGCTGGGGGAACGCTGGATTGCTATGCTACGGTTACAAGTGAGAGGCGATGATAGCTCGCTCTCACGTGTTGAACTGTAACCAGTTCAGTAGCGCAGATTTACGCAAACGAACGGTCGAGGCAACCACAGCGGCCGGAAAAGCCTTCTTTAGAGCAATGCTACATCAAGGGAGCAGCACCAGTCAGCAGTGCCGATCTTCTTCCCGGGAGAAGCACGTAGAGTGAATGTGTGCCGGACGCGGGGCCGACGCCCCTCATACACGCCAGAAGGTTGAGCGTGTACTGTTGCTGCCGCACGCCTGGGGGCAGCGGTGCACGAGAGGCGTCAGATAACCATCAGCAGCTACCGAAACAACGTCCCAGCACAGTACAAGGTACCCGAACGTCAGCACTGGTGGTGGGAGCTACAGGCATACCGTCAGCGCCTGGCATAGGCGCGGCAGCGACCCGTTCGGCACACACTGTGTAACAGCACTACTCACCGATGTCAGCATCATCATCAGTGTTGCCGAAACCTGCATCATCAGCGGCATGACTATCTGCAGCAGCTGTAGTACCTCAAGAAATTAGGGCTGCAGCGAGGTGCTGCACTGTAACACCGCAGCACTGTAGTGTATAAAAACACCGATGACAGGGGTCAGCGTAGCGGCACGTCCGTACGTTGCTATACACGCCTGCCAGAACTGACCGACGACGAACCAAGGTGGCAGCAGCAGAAGCAGCAACACCAACGGTGGCGCAGCAACAGCGGGAGAATAGGAAGTGCTCTCGCTGGTTACGATGCTCTTCCGTAGTAGAGACAACATCGGCTGAGAGCGTAGCGTCTACGCCAGTCCTAGAACTGTATCGTTTCGATATTCGGGTGCGTTTTGAGCACGTGAGCCCGTGCACAGGAGAGCTTTGGGCAACGCCTGAAAGCATAGGACCAACAGTATCGTCCTGCACCGTCTCCTGTAAGCTCTACTATACATGGTCGTGCCCTGACCCGTTAACACGTCCACGGCTGTGCTCGTAGAGCACATTACCAGGCACCAGATGATGCTTTTCTGTACGTCAACTGGTACCCATAATTCACCGGCCTGGACGCATATGCGCTATGAATGTTCTCAGACTTGCATATATTTCAATATATACATGTATATATATATATATATATATATATATAGCTGCACAGTGTTTCAGCTACTACCCGTGCGCACCCCCAAAAGCACAACAGTAGGCTTCCTGCAGAGCACGGCACAGCACCATACCCCACGTATTTCACAAAGATGGCCTAATCCACATTCGAATTGATTCAATTGTACAAAAACTCTCTCCAGTCCACTGCCACATACAAGCTCATGGTACATCACGGATTACTTTCCACATTTACACATACGTCTATAGAAGAAATCATACAAGTTGTCCTGTTTCGTATTTGTACGCAGCTACGTAGGCACTCACTGCAAAGATGATGGTAACAGTTTTTTTTCGAGTCGACAACACATGCCTGGGGTCCTGCGGGCCCCTACAAGCGCGTGTCGGGAGGGAGAGACCCAAAAAAAAATTAGTCCCGCCGGCCTGCAAATATGGTGTGACTCCTGCGTTTCGACAGGAACAAGTGTGTACCTTTGCAAACACGCTAGTCTGCACTTCTGTAGACACTATCGTGACAAGGTTGTTAATGCAGAAGATGTTACCGCGTGATAGAAATGGCTGCGGGTCTAACGTCTGCCCACGTACGGATGATGGATGCTCCCACCTTGGCGCCCCTGAGTGTATGCAGTTCATTCATGTATATAAATACCGTACCCGTGAAAGGTGTTCTGGCAGTGTCCTGCACGCTTTTGTGTATTGTGTGGAGCCGAACTGTGGTGACATCTACATTGAGACTTGACAAACTGGAGGGGCTTATGGACTATGGCAGTGAGTACGCACCGCTATGCCCGACGCATATATATATATATATATATACACATACACATTCACAGTCATGTGGAACAGGATATGTTGAATCTTCCATAAGGACGGGAAGAGTAAAACAGGCTGCTGCCCTCCGGGAGGACCACCGCTTGATCGTCGTATGTCGAAGGGGTACATCCTGATGCCTAGCATCAATGAGTAACGCGGCATCGGGTGACACGTGATAAAAACAGCAGAGGCCTCTAGCTGAATACGATTCCACGGATCCTTCACTTCTGTTCTCCTTCGAAGGTTTAATACCTTCTTGTGTACATCTGGCTGCCCAAGAGGCGTATTACGCACAGGTACACATATGAGTGGCCCTCCGTTTATCTTCGTATTTCCATACGCGTAGGTATACGTTTGTATTTACCCACTTACCCTGTTAATGCCGTCCGCAGTGGATCGGCCACTGGACTCATCAGCCGGTGGGTCTGGGGTGGCTCCAGATCCGTAAGAGGACAAGACCTGGCGGGAAGGCCGCTGCTGAAGGTTTCACTTACTCTCTACGTATGCCGATGTAAGCCTGTTTCAAGCGCGTTCACACCTAAATAGGTGTACACGTGAAGCAGTGTAGGTGGTTCCATGCCAGCTGGATACATCTGTATACATGTATCTCACTTCAACTTAGACATAGTACTACGTAGAAAGATGTTCCCACGTCTACATTGGCACTTGTAGACACGTGTGAACACATTGTTCCTATTGCTCTGCATCGCCGCATGCTATGCCCGGGAGGCCTGTGTCGCTGCTGTTCACTACCTACAGCACAGTTGCTGGTCCATTCTCCCCAGTCTCCTCTCGTTTGCTACTGATGTCGCAACTGCGACTCCATAGCAGTTGCTGCAAGTTTTTCCCCTCCAAGGTGCGAACTCAGTCTTACGCGCCCGCCGTCCTTTTTGCTTCAACCAGATTCCACCGAATTCTCGTATTGATCGATATATGCACGTCTTCTCAACCACACGTTGTATACCATCATTGTAAACATATGTCTTGCACTTGAAAGATACCCCACGCTTTTTTCCGCCAATGCGTACCTGATTTCACCACTGATTCAACAGCGCACTCGCCGCACGGTATCTTCGTCTCTTGTGTTGTCGTCCGCGTTCGTGAAATGCCAGTATCTACCAATGAACTGGTGCAGCAGAAACTCCAAATATTCGTGAAGGATATTGAAGGATATTGAACCTAAAACCCGGGCCACACGATTAATCCTGGATACGCCTACTGGCGTCCCTGTCAATATTGCACAAGGTACACCCGCAGGCAGACTCTCCTCGGTACTGTTCATGTCAGTGCATAGGAAAATTGTCTGCTAGGAAGGCAGAGACCCGTGAAAGTTGTCGGTGGTTCCACGCGTGCGCATTCACACAGCACCATCAATGCATGAATAGATTATGTACACTCTACAAATTGTTACTCTGGTATCACTAGGGATGTCCTGCGGCTACACGTAGTAGCCTTCGACTTTCAAGAGTCCTTCATATTCTAGCATATACTTCTGTACGCTTGTACACGTACGCCAATCCACCTTTGCAGCATGGAGGTTTATCTGGAGGTTTATCTGGTAACGGTGAGAAGTCATGGCTCAACAGCCCACATGCATATACGATTACGCAAGCCATAGTACATCTGTAGATGTACTCGTATCTGCGTGCACGTCTAACACTTGATTGGGACTCCTGCTTGGATGCCGTCGCACCCTACTACTTTTCATTGTTTGACATGCACTCTGCCTCTCAGCGAGACATCTGAGCACATTCGCGTACAGTGAAGAGGCTGCTTTACATGCAGCGATCGAGAACACACTGTAGGTAGGTATATCAACGTGTGAATGCCTATGAAGTATCCGCCAACAATGACACGTCACCCTGTTACAAGTCTTACAAATGTACTGGCAGCCACGGGAGCTACATCGCCATTCGGCGAATGTCGAGTACAACACACTTTGTACGCCAGGGACAAAGAATCCGTTAATGTTTGCAGGTGGGCGTGAGCCGGTACGCTCAATGAACAAGCAGACAGGTGAAGCGTCTGCAGGTGGACTGTATATTCAGACACGCCTATACATATACAAATATATTTGTGTGCGTTTATCACGTGTAAGTTGAAGGAGGACTGTGACCCGTAGATCTCAGGGTGATTGCTTCACACCATTATTAGAGGATTATGCTCCAAAGTATGGAACATGTTGCCTACATAAGTATATGCACATTAAATTGCGTCCACTTCGTAGTTGATAGTGGGTGAGTTCAAAAGCTGTTGTGCATATGGACATATTTTGCGTGTGCAGTGGTAGTTAAGCGAGAAGAGTCCGATGGGGTCTGCAAGTGGCCGTGGATCCATGATGGTCGACATTTTCAGCGAGTGTCAGTTGAGAGGAAAGCCGGACGCCTCTTGCGTGTGGCAGCCACTGTCGTCTCGACGGGGTTGTTCCAGTGAAGGCCACGCAGATATCTCGGAATGCAAGCGTGTGGAGCAGAAATTTTGTCCGAAGCGAGACCCTTCCCATGTTGATCAGTACTGTAGAATATAGCTAATCGGTATCGCCCGCGTTTGATGAGGAGTGCAGCCCATTTCAAGCGCGCGCAGAGTGCACTGCAGTCACCTGCACTCACCTTGTGTCTAAAACTGCAGTAGTAGTGTTCTGTTTAGAAATGCAAGACACCTTCTGTATAAGAGAAACAGCCTCAAAAGAATTTCTCCTTAAATCCGCCCAACTGCGCAAAAACGCGTGCAATTGTTGGGTTTGCTTGACGTGGCCTCCACGTTGACGTGTCTTGCGGTCACGAATGAACCACAGTGTGTTCTGCGCTTTTCAGACACCACGCAGTGCCACCTCCCTGATAAAAGCAAGCAGCCAAAGCGTCACTTGTGTTTCCCGACCCATTTGATATGAGTTCGTAGACATTAACACCTCCTCCACCGGATTCTTGTAAAAGCTTGCGCTAGCCCCTAAACAGGAACTAAACTGTGTACTTTGAGCGTCACGTCATTGTCTCTTTTTTGTGTCACTATGCAGAAAAGCCGGCGACAAACATCTCTTACTCTCTTGACTTCTACGTGTACATACGCGTAAACAGTACACCATGTGCAAGTACCTGCAGGCGCGCCACTCGTTATCAAGCTTCACTCCCCTCATTCGTTCTTTTGAAGACAGCGTCCCTTTCATTCCCAAGACAGTCTTTGGCGAAATGCTGCAGCGGGTAATGTTTTGAAACTTCTTGTTGCGACAGAAAAGAAAGGAGAGATTCTCGCTGCTCTTCAAGCGATGGTGGATTCTCGCTGTAGACGTCATCAAACAGCCCACTTATGACTGGAGGATGTTTCTCCTTCTCCACTTGTCTGGCAGCAGGCGCAGACACACAGAGGTGACGAATCTATTTAACGAGTACCAGTCGTCTAAACATTTACAAAGACGTGACCTCACATGGGTGGCCACGCGCTACATACGAGGGATACCGAGTTACTCACGTGCATATTTTAACTATGTTAGAACGCCTGAATCTAGCAAGGAGGTGACGTCGCCCTGACTTGGCAGGGCGGAATTTATATATGTAGATGAGTACTACGACTTCGCAAGAGAATTCCGGAGTCTGACATATAGATATATATACGGATACATCTAGATATATGTGTATTTTATGGATACACGTGCAGTGTAACTGTGATGCTCCAGTCTGGTTTGCGTGTGTGATATGTGGGTGTGCTGGTACACGAACACGGCTAGATGTTATAGTAGTTCCTGGCCCTTCTGTATGCGTGCACATGCACGTAAAGCAGTTGGGAAGGGTACGCCGCTCTATTGAGGCAATAACGTGACGTAGGACAAAGGCCGCTTGGGATATGTATACACGTGAATGCATCTATTCATGTACATATATAATACATATACATATGTATATATATGTATATTTTATGTATTTTATATACTCCAAGACGCACCTGTGGTGACTCACGAACACATATAAACGTCTATGCACGTATGTGTACACCTGGACGTACCCATATCGATAGACTCACGCACACGAAGAACAATAAATTTTGACATAATTATATGCTCTGGCGCTTCTACTGTAGTGCGATTCCGCGTGAAGTTTATGCAGCTAGACTCCTCCGAACCTCGCATCAAAAGCTCGGTTGCTGAAAGAATCTGATGATCTTTGCAGAAGGTATTGCAACCAGTAAAGATTCATTTCGCCTACCACTTCACCAAAAAGTTGAGTGTCAAGAAGTTATTTTGACGCGCCCTTCGAATCGTGTTCTCTGTCTACGAAAACCAGTTCCACCGTATCAGGCATGGTCCTACACAAAACTCTGGCATAAGTACTTGCCCATATGTGTGTTTCTTCAGTGCCGTTCATCGACACTTGCCGACAGCTGCGGGTGAGTTAGAGAGGAAATCTAAAATTGCATGCCCGAGGACTGTCCTGACTATGGAAGGCTCATGGCAGCGACTATTTTGAGAACAAATGTCCTCTTACCATCTCGTGTCTGCTCCTACAGCCGCACGGGGATAAATGAACTTCCTCATGTGGTTAAATAAACTTCTGTAGATGCAACTTCTTCCACTCTGCAACACTGACTGAGTGTGTATATATAAGCCTGAGCTCGTTAGATTTCTCGCATCGTTTTAAAAAGACTTCGTAACTACAGAGCCTCAAAGAAGAACACTATACAATTGCGTCCGTTTTCCAGCGAACTCTTTTAAAATGGCTTCCCAAAGTTTGAAGCGAGTTTCAACGTGTGACTGGAGCTACACATGACCAGGACAGGTAGTCTAGGATGACTGGCTTTGAGAAAAAAGGATGTCCTTGTGTGCAGTGCTGCTCTCCCTTGAGTGCATGGCTGCAACTTGTGGAAGCAATTGACTATGTACAGAAAAGTGCGATTCTTCCTAAAGTCTGAGCGCGTGAAAAACCGTTGTGCCTCCACTTCGTTTCTTACCGCAGCTTCTGGAGAAGTTCGGCCTCTGCCTTCTTTCTGCAGACGTCTTCCCTCTCTTGACTCCAGCAGCCCTACGTTTGCATGTGCACAGAGTCGATTGAATACTACAGTAATCTGGAAAGAGATACATTCACAGGGGAAATACTGTTGTGACCGTTCGAGCAGCTTTTCCGCGGAGAAACGAAATGGCGGCATAGAAGCCTTACGGCAAGGCGAGAAAAGGTGACTTGGAACTATTGTCTAGAAACGGTGTAGTTTCATCCGTCATGAAGTGCACTTCAACTGCCGAGATGTGTGGGGAAGGGGGGAGCTGGCAAAGAAAAGAGGAATGTTCTAGAGGAGTATAGATATCTGTGCAGAGGTCTTCACCTGTGCAGCCGACAGATGCGTTTATACAGTGAACAAATGCGTACATATGTTAGATGCGAATTTTTCAAGAAAAAACACTACACACATATGTGGATATCGTCACCATGCAGTGCAAAGAATGCGTGCCCCGTAATTTTCCTACACACGCACAACGACGTCCAGATATGTGCACCTCCCCACGCAGTGTGCACCCATTGTTCATTCACAGAAAAGAAGTTTCCCTCTCTTTTACACCGACGTATAGACCCACTAAGTAGCTACGGACGCCTTCTTTCAGATCATTACATCCTGTCGATATTTTCCTGACGGAGCAGACACACCCACGTAGACATCCGTACACAGGTGTGTGTAGCGCTGTATACATCTGTTTCTCTTCGGGCACGGAGTATGTTTCTCGTTCTCTCTCTGTCTCCCTCTGACTCTCCTTCTCGCTGCGTGTCGTCCTCTCTGTCTGGGGGGTAAACATACACAGTACTGGCAAAATGCAACACAGAGTTACTTTACCATGAATATTACTAATGCGCGCAGACGGTTGAAGCTGCGTATGACGCCCTCGCACCTACGCGCGCAAGCGCACGCGCGCTCACATAAAGGGCTAAAACATACACAAGCACATCCAATACATGTGTGTGTTTCTCCCTCTGATTCCGCTTCGTGCCCGCTGTCTGCACCTGTTGCTCCTACACGTAATACACAAGGGTCTGCGGGAAAGTTTGCCCATGCATGAGAGGCTCTCGTAATTTGGGTTGCTGGTAGACGCCTGCATTCCATGAGGCCGACAGATAAAAATGGCGTAGCTATGCGCAGAGCTGCACGGGGAGGTGCGCGTCTTCTACGCAGCCGCACTCGCCTGCGACAGACGTGCTGTCTGTCTCTCTGTACGCAGCACACTACAAGCATCCAGCGCGGCCGCCTCCGTTTGTGTGTTTGTGTATTTAGGCCACGCGAGAATGTAGTAGATGCGTGCGTGTGCGTTGGTACATACACGCAGGCCTTTCATCCTTTAAGTGAACATATACAGACTTTTATGCGCATGTGTATACGAATGTATGGAAATATATTTATTTGCAGGGGCACATGGTTATGAAACACTTTGGTGCTCGGGTTACGTAGGTGGGCGTCTCTTTCCTTCACTTCTGATATACATATATGCATACGTGCACTGGCTTACGTGACGTTCCAGGTATCTGCCAAAACGGCTGATCGGGTGAGCCAATGGAGAACTCCACCGTTCGACTTCTTCACGCGATCTGTATTTGGTGCTGTCGTCGCTAGTTGAGTGGTGCCCCAGCCTGACAGCCAGAGCACACGCGCTCCGGTCGTTGAAGCACTTCTTCGTCTCGCCTATGTCTATATATATGCGTATATATCTATACGTATAAAAGAGTCATTTTTTCACTCCTCTGCCCCAGATACTTGCACGTATACAAATACAATTTTGATACATACGTATGTGTTACGTATTGAAGTCGTGTAATTACTTCATATAGGCTGCACTTCACAAACTTGCACGTAATCTTCAGTTGCACATGAACACGTGTAGCTCAAGATTCCTACATATCCGTAAAGTATTCGAGCGCAGTCCACTATCCACATATACAACTTCACCCTGCACGAGCCCACCACAACGGTTCACCTCTGTGCACACGAAATGTGTGTACTACACACACACACACTTGTAGACACATACAAGTGTGTTAATGCTCGAGACACACACATACGTCTCGCCTTACTGCGGTCATCGCCTGTTCGTCTATAAGTGACCATACCTATACGAATACACAGATATGTATACGAAAAGATGCTTATTCTGTGTGCACATACGTATAGAGATTCGCCCTACCCATATACAAGTGTATACCTGCCTAGAAGGCAGTTCACAGAGGGATATATAACGTACGTGTGTATACTTTTGCGTACATCGATAGGCGCCTCTCACTCTTTGTGTACGTCCCTTTTTTCTTTCTGTGTAGCTGCTACGGGTCTGCCCCTGCCCCAGCGAGCTGCGTTACAAGAAGGCAGTACCACGCGAGGCCGGAGCGCGCCATCACAGCCTCTGAAGTATCACAGTAGGAGACGCCCAAAAGCAGACAGGTTTCACTACTATTCTCCTGCACAGGGATACGTACCGTACACATAAGTAGGCGCGCACATAAACTGAGACACACGCAAGCCTCCTCCGTCCCTGTGGCCGCACTTGTTCCAACCTGTTCAATGTTACACGTACGTCACTCTAACTCCAGAGGATCTTTTCTGTATAAAGAGAAGCGTGTATCTACGGAGAAGGAGACCCGGTGCATTTCGCGACAAAAGTTGCCGGCTGATATCGAGTGTGCATACACTAGTCTGCGCCTGCGTCCGTCAAGCTGCTGAATGTATACATACGCACGTCACCCACCTCCGTACAGCCAAGTCCCGCTCTTTTCTCGCAGAGCGGCCTTTCCACAGACATACGAACAAAGGTTCAATCTTGCTTACCAGAATACTTGAAGACTCACAGAACTGCCCCCTAAAAAAGGAGCCAAACAACTCTATGCATTCTTGAAGAAAAGGGAAAGAAATGCGAAGTTATAGCGTGTATGCTACTTCACCTTTACACCACTGGATTATTCACATGTATATATATATATTTGTATGCAAATTGCCTTACGTTTGTGTTGGTGTACACAGGTATCTGCTGACTATCCCGAGTACGTTGTACATCCATATGCAGGGCAAAACAGGCATACATATATATATATATATAAATTGTAGAGAGCTCCCTCATACGCAGTTAAATGAGAATTACGTAGAACATTGATATCTATACATGAATAGGTAGAAAAATCATAGAGATGTATAATCAAAGATGCACGCCGAACTGAATTATTACCCGTACGCAGTTGTGCGCATATTTTTTCTAGAACAGATGCGTATACATGGGCTGCCTGAGTATATCATATATCTATATGCATATGTATATATATAAACACATGCTTTTCATTGAGGGCAGCACCTATATCAAAAGGTATATATGCACAGTAAAAAAGCAGCTGTACTCAAGTGTTTACGCGGGTGTGTGAACACACGTTTACAACGCTGCCACAAGAGAAGCACAGCCCTTCTTTCTTCTTCACTTGAATCACCTCGACACTTTTCGCCAAGTTGTTCCCCATCATCAAAAATGTAACCTCTTGCCCAACGCACACCGTTTCTTAATGCAACTCGAGAGAGGACTACGAAGCGGATCTAGAATTCAGACAGGCACCCGTTAACACAGCGCAACAATTATACGAAAGACGATACAACTACTGCCACCTATTGTGCCACAGGTGTATATGCAGAGATCCAATATATACACTTACAGATAGTCTGCATATCGTATATATACGTGCACATATTTGTGGACTCAGCCCTCTTTTTATCTGGAGTCTTCAAGGCACAAGACACACGTAAGTAATACAGATGCACCCGCGTATGTATGATTCGGGACGGTAGCCGGGTATCGGATCAGTCCACAGAAGTGTGTTTAACGATAAGCACACTAGACCTACACAGCAGAGGGCTGCATATACTGTTTTTCACACAAATAACAAAATATATGTGCATATACGTGAATGCAAACATACGAACATGGGCCATCTGTACCCGCACACATATAGAAGATCTACATCTGCACACGTGCGTTTACGTAGAGCAGAGATATAAATATATATATATATATATTTCTGTGTACGGTGCAAAAGGTTCTTTCAATGTATGTACACACGTACACACACACACACACACGTGGACAGAGTAGTTCTGTCTCTTCTCGAGTATGATACGTGAACGTATGTCTATTTGATGTAGAATCAGGTACACACACAAGGCTGTTCTCCATTCTCCTGGTACGTTTGCAGTTGCTGCGTGAAGCAGCGGCATTAGACTCACCGGTACGTCATCATTTCTACAAGGACGGGCTTTCTATATCTGAGCGCTCGCTGCCGCGCAGCCTTCACTCCTGTATACACTGCAACTTGCGAAGGAGAGACACAGTCGAAAAGCACAGAAGGGTAATACAGAAGACGAGTTTACATTGCAGTGGTCACCATGTATGTGCAGCAACCGGGCGCTACCCTGCGTATCAAATGCCCAGGGGGACGAAGTCAGCATTTCGTATGCGCTCTGGTCTCGGCATACACACCTGTGAGATGGACACATGTTAACGTATATGCCTTAACACACATATCTCTCTATCTATCTATCTATATATATATATATGCATGCGATTAAGTATACATCCTTCCATATGCAAATGTACCGTGTGAGAGCATCTATAGACCCGACGTACACATACAAGGAGTGCAGACACGAGAGCATCGCGTCATCAGTCTTGTAAAAATACTACAGTCAAGGAAGTTGTACCTGAACGGGGGAGTTTTGGTCTCCCAGCAGCAGGAGGAAAGCCATATCTTATTTCTTCTCCTCCTTCCTCCGGAGGCGGACGACATGTTTTATGCGTTTGGTGTTTCGCCAAGCTATATGTAACCACCAGCAGCAGGAAGGGTGTACCAGTTGTGCCTTTTAGTTGTGTGTGTAAGTGTGCATGCGCATTCTTGGAAGGGAAGCATAGTTCGTGGAAGAAATAGTGGCGCATGGATACACTTTCCCCGCTGCGGGTCACCCTTTCCATTAGAAACATGAAACGCACAAAAAGGGTGTTTTATTTCTGTATGCGCATTTGGTTATTGATGAGTCCTGCCCAGGGAAGCCTGCAGAGGAGGGCTAGGGTGGGCCAGAGGGTCTTGCACATTCAAAACAGCAATAGAAGACGAATACCGACCCCAAACAATTTTCGACATTCGTATTTAGTGAAAGAACTCTATTATGGAACTCTAGTGCGAACTTGTTATTTCACAGTCGAAGGCGCCGGAAAACTGCGCAGGAAAAGTGGACAACGCACGAATTTGCACGAAGAGTGAGAGGAACAATAAAGCTGCCGTTGATTACTAAACTGGCCTTCCTCTGCGCCTGCGCAGAGGCCTTTCTTCGGTGAACACAAAAGAAGAAACAGGTATCGCGGTGTAAGTACAGGCAGTTACTTCGGTTCTTCAAGACAGCTGAAGTAGAGTGAATGTCAGGTGTGAACACGCGCCGTCTTCGGACAAACTTCACCCATTCGTAGAAGGCTTTTCTACGCTTTCTCTTTGCTCCGTCAAACACGAAGGACAGAGACGTACACGGTCTTCTCTCTTTCACAGGGTAGCAGCTGTAGACACGAGTGACCCGGCATCGATCTCCTCTACATTTCCCTGCGCTGACTTCCTCTCTCTCTCGCAGTCATACCGTAGAGAGGTGAAGACGACCGCGAGAAAGCACGTGTTCTTCTACTCGAGGTGTAACACAGAAGGATGTACAGAGCACGACGATCAGTGAGAAAGTGACACTGATTTGTAGATACAGCGGGTCTCTGAAGAAATAGAAGTATTAGACTTATGGGTGATTCTGTGGAGCCCGTACTACCACACCAAGAATACACATATATTCGTGTATCATTCCAGAAAATGGTAGCTTTTGCTCCAAAGAGGCTTGCATAGAAACACATGAATGTTCCCCACCGTCAGGGACCTTTCCTGAAGAATCACGTCAATGGCGTTGGCAGGGAACAGTACATTTATAAAGTTATTCGAAAAAAAGCCCCGTCAACTAAAAAGCTCCTCTACTGTTACATACGTGGAACGCATCTAGTGCTGAAGGAAACTACAAGTCTACTGCTCTACTTTTGTAGAGAGATGCGACACGTACACAGAACTTACAGACAGTTGCCAAAATACAAGAAGAAGTGATGTGGTGTGCTTCGGGGACATACTCATACACATACATGTGTATATATACGTGCGCCTGCATATATCTTGTATATAAATACGCATTTACGCATACCTCATATACCTAAGCCTGTCTTTACACGTAGCAAGAAGCCCTGCAGAATACTCGCACACACTTCTACGTCATCTGCCTTTCCATTACGTGCGTATGTGCACCCACTACACACACTCGTACACCCATACATTCACTGATACATACATTCATCCCCACCTACGCAGAATCATACTTATAATCATTCACACGCGCAAAATTAGAGTCAATACATACATGCATACATACATACATACGTGCATACGCATATATACGTACATTCAATCACACGTACACTCCTACGTGCTTACACGTAAACACATAGACGTTCACTCATTGAAACGTGCGTATGCGCATCCTCATATGCATACACACAGACACACATATACACATATACATACACACGCACACTCATATACATAAACCCGTACATACGCAAATGCACTATTTTCTTCATGCAGCCGAACAGACGTAAGTACACATACAATACGTCGATTCATTCACACATACATTTATATGCAGTTACACATAAAAATACGTAAGCACCATATACACATTCATACATACATGTACGCACACGCACAAATACATGCGTACAGACATACGTACACACGTACGTACACGTACACACAAAGTCGTCCTCTGCTCACTTATATCTGTGCCGTCAACACGTAAAGCATCAACTCCATAGGCAACTGCTCTCGCTGCGACCCCGTCGCCTCTGTATTGTTCCCTGGCTGGTGTGCTGATGGCATATCCATTATTTCTGCATATAAAAAGGGTTTGTGTTTGTAGCGTTGCTGCGAAATTGAGTCCGACGGCTGCGTCGCCTGCGCAACGCAAACGGAAAGCAGCAGCAGCAGCAGCAGCGAAGCGGTAGAAAACACATGGAGGAGAGATGGCAACAAAGAGAAGAGATGAGGCAGCGCACCTGCGGCTGATTCGGCTGCAACGACCGGAACACGACAAAATGGCAGGAGCAAAGAAAGAGCGACTTCCGCAAGAGGAGAGCAATCGGAACACCGACAACAACAAAACTACAGGGACAAATAAAGAACGGCGGCCGCGTGCACAGCAGTCGTGTCAAGACAGAAGACCAGGCAGAATGATTCGCGGCAGCAGCAGTAGAAGCGCGCCCACATGTAACAATGAATTGACAGCTTCTCCACGGGCAGTAAAACGGCAGCATAGCAGCAAGGAGAAAAAACGGTGCCTCCTCGGATAGTAAAGAAAATGCCACACTGACAGGCCTTTGGAGGCGTAAGCAGAAGAAAAGGTAAATGCTGCAGCGGCAAGTTGAAGGTGAGAGGAGGAGCAGGAGTAGGAGGACGAGGAGCAAAATTCTATTTCAAGAGTCAGGGTACAGGCATGCAGCTTTTCTTTATAAAAGCCTAGTGCCGACACTCTATATCTGGAAAAATCTCCTGCGTCACTGACAAGTTGTTCCGACAGCACTTGAGCCAACCACTGCAGCTGGTTCTGTCCGTACCCAGGCCGTCGTTTTATTGAGGGAACCACATACCCGTATGGCATTGGTATGCATCAGAGCACCACAGCTGTCGCTGATGTACCAGACGCACTATAGAAGATACGTAGTCCTGCTACGTGTGCGGCAGCGCAGTGTACTCACGTACATCATGTTATGTGTAGCGATGTTACGTGCATAGCAACACTGCGTGCGTGGGACTACAATGCATAGAGCAATGTGATCCATGGCGCGGTGTTGGTGTAGCAATGTCGGATATGTAACACAGTTGTACGTACGAAGCAAGATTACCTGTATATGTCTCTGTGAAGTTAATAACAGTGTGGCGTAGCTACCAATAGTATGTACACAGCCGTAGTAGTTTTATGGCAAGGAAACGAATATATATCTGTATGTATACATTCACAGACCCACAAGAGTGATATGTAAATAGCAGGGATACGTATATAGCAGAAATATGTATACGGCAATGATACGTGTGGGGCATTGATATGTGTCTAAGCGCACGGAGGTACAATTGGTACGCATAAGGCACCAATATACACATATTAAGTGATACACTACCTGCAGCACACATATGGCGACAGTATTTATACGTATGTAGCAGTGGTGTGAACACAGCAGTAGCCTAACAGTGCTACCACTGTGGGTCCCTGGTCGCATAAAAAAACCGAAGATGAGAATGTCACAAAGTCCACCGCACCTTCACTGGCCGCGCCTTCTCCGAAGAAAACCACAGCAAGAGCGTTTGTTCCCTTCAGTTTCAACGCGTAGCCGACGCCAGCAGCCTGCGTGAGTTTATTGCCCAGAGGAGAGGAAATGGGCAGGGCGTTGATACCGGGCGCTGCAGAAATCACGATGGTGTAGGATTCTCTCACAAACTGGTGCGTAAGTTGCGGAGGAGGACTGCAAAGGAGTGAACAGGAGGGGGCAGTCAAATAATTGTAAGTGAGACTAGTGGTGCCCGCCGATGCTTCCCGGTCGCTAGCGCGTGATCTCCAGATGAAGTGAACTTTGATGGAACTGGAGTAGAAATCATCTTTCACATGACTATTGCTGGTTTTGCTGGTGCTGCTTCTATTGTTTTTGCACCTGCTGTTGCTGCGGTTTTGTTCCCAAAAGAGGTGAGATTTGTTTGTTAATGAATTCGGGAAAGGAGGCGGTTTTCTTAAGAAGTCGCCCGAGAATGATGTCAAGTGAGCTAAGCTGTCACATGCGTGTAGTACACTTCATAGCAGGACAACGGCGATAGTGGCTCTCCGGATGTTGTCGATGCTGGAAGTTCGGGAATAATAGGCAGCGAGGCAAAGAGACCCTGGAGTTGCACTTGAAAAGAAGGAAATGGCGGGCTTCACGAGTTCATGTTGCCGAAAAAGAGCTAGATCAAACATGCATGCACATAGTGACCCGGGACCATAGAAGAAACGAACTCGCCTTTTGTCCTAGGAAAGGATCACCGTCTATCGAACGCTCAAGCTTTCGCCGCGGTCTCCTCTTCCATACGAAAAGCTGTGCGAAGCGAACATGTAAAGAGAATGCCTTTGTCTTTCTCTGCTTGCCTACGCTGAAATCCCAGCCCCCTCAGTTTGATAGGACGTGAGAATGCAAGAATTGTAGTCTGGCAACAAAACGATAACGAAGCAGGAAGTGAATGGTGACGACAACCTTTCCCGTAGTCAGCAATATCCACGCGCACGCACGGAAAGTGTCTGTATCGATGCGCAAGTACCTCTTCAGGCACCGCGCATCTACAGAAGCGAGTGACCCTATACAAGAATCCCTTCTTTCTCTTAGGTCACTTCTCTTCAGTGCTTTAAGATTGGTTCTAGGTGATACCTGTGTGTTATCAACCTTGGGCTAGAGAGGAGTGTTCTCAAACAACAACTGTGCTTGAGCTCGTAAACACAGGTGCGTTTGCCCATCGTGAACCCGAACTTTGTCAACTTGCTCCTCAGAAAATAGGTGCGCTGCTCCTTGTTTGCGTGGATGGAAACTCTTTCTTTAAAGGAAAATCTTGAATACTTCGGTAGAGTTCCTCGCTGTAGGATGTGGTTTGCGTGCGACTCCACCAGATGCATGCTCAACAGTCCATACATGCGTCATACAATTGATACTGGAAAGCTGTGCAGCCGAGATGCACTTGCTCAGATGAAGAACATTCTGCGGCGCATCGGGATCCCTTATTCTTGGACAATATTATATATATATATATACGTGGTGGAGTCACTTGCTGACGCTCGGGCTTTCACTGGCAACATCACAAATGCTAGTGCTAGCATTCGTGTTCTGCCAGAAATTGTGGTGTATAGGTCTGTCTGTGGAGGCACACAAGGCCTACGCTTTGTGTCATTCAATAGCGTTCCGGTGACACTTGACGAAAGAAAGAAGGAATTACGTCCGCAGCTCTTCGTGTGTGCAGGTCTCGACTTGAAAGCGATGACAATCTCCTAGAAGCCTGTTTCTTTACAAGTCGCTCTGTACGAGGTAACACTGGTCTTCACACACCGACATCCGCGAACATTGATGGTTACGCAGGTTCGCTTGCCACTCACAACACACATTGTCCATTTGTAGGTGTTATGTGTGCGGACGGGCACGCCTTTATGTGTACGCCTGCATACGTGCACATTAGTACCTGGAGTCGCTATCAAGCAACACGAACGCTTCTCCTGGCTTCTTGGAGCATTCTCACTTTTGGCCCGATATTTACTCCTTTCACATACGTATTCTATGCTCAAACTAGTATCTGTTTAGGCTGCTTATTTCCTCTCAAGACGAACTGGTACCTTAACGGGCCGCTTACGTACTTGCACAAAAACCAAGTACTTGTTCAATGAACCCGTGTTTGTGTCGCCCACTTACTTGCGTAATGGACTGGCATCTGTCGTCCTTTGCCCGGATCTGTTTGAGTAGAGAACAGCTGCGCTAACACTCCGTCAAGGCTTAGGCCTCTCCACAAGAGCACCGGCAGCTCTCTATATTGAGGAAGTAAAATATCTTCTTTCTGCAAGGCAGCTGCACTACCGACAAGCGACGCTTCCTCGCCGGCGCACGTCATGTAGAAGGAAATTCTTCCTTGGCGTTGAATGCTGTGCAGTACTGAATCCCACACTTGTACCTTCACCATCAGCTCCATCATCTTGACTCCTTCGTCGCGACTGAAATGCGCTATTGCGGCGGATCTCAGCGTAGACGGCGACTTTTCCGTTGTCTCTTGTTCCTTCTGTGTCCCTTCTTTTCCGACTTCTTTAGTTATGTTTTCATCCTCTCTGTCGTGCTGCTGGACGGCCGGATACACCAAGTCTCTTTCAGAGTTTGCTTCTGCTTTATGTTTTGCTGAAAGCGGCCAATTGGAAGAGGTCTCTTCCGTGTCATCTGCTACTATCTTGAAACCACGTTGTGGACCGCGTACACTTCTTATAGGCTTTCTGCGCCGGGGACAACATGCGCGCTCTGATAAGTGAGCCACTGAGTTCTCGGCGGGCAGACATGTCAGAACGGGGATCCCTTCGACTGAGCGGGAGAACCGAGGAGCCGATATGGCTTTGCACGGAAGTGGAAGTCCAACGAATGGTATTCGAATTTTGCATTCCGAGTGTTCATTCTGCTGTCCCTTCCCTTGCACTTCCTTCTGCCTCCTTTTATCGTAGAGGTCACCTTCCCTTCCCGCTCTTCTCCCAGAATGGCCAGCAGCACTGCATAACTTCCTCAGGTATGGCGTGTGTGATAGTCTGCGACTCGTGTGAGGTATGACAACGGAAGAACAGAAACCAATTGTATTATATGCAGCTGCCAGGTGCCACAAGGCACGAGGAATGCGTTCGAGCTGCCCTCTGCTGAAGTGGAACGAAAAGCAGAAAGTCTCTTGCGACGCTTTCAAGACCGGTCTCATGTTGGTTTTACAGGTAGGCAAGAGACTAAATTTGCTTCAAGCCATGTTGCGCCTGATAAGGCTGCAGCTAGGGTGCTCTTCGGGATTCTTTAGGACATGGACAACTTCTACATCAAGGTAACGCTGGCCTCTTTCAGAGTTGAAGACGAAAAAAATTTCTCGTGAATCTCTCAACATTTTCGAAACCAGCCTCAGTGACGTTTACAGGGGTGCGCGAGAGTAAAAGCAATCGCTAGTCGCGCAGCGGTAGAGCCCTTCTTGTACCACACACTCTTCCTCATGATCTACACGGTCACCGTGTGACCCCATACCAAGTCTACGCAAAGTTTTCAGCTAGGATGCCGACTGGCCACCAATAGACAGTTTACTCTGCCACCGGGAAACTAACGCGCGAAAATTCATGCGGCTATTCTGTTATCAGAGTTTACCAGTCTGCTATTCAACTGCACAAGACCGCGAACTTCGCGCAGTAACCGCCTTACCAGTCTGCGGAGACACTGCTTGCCGCCTGCCACGTTGTGACACTATTCTTTTGCAGTTTCTGTTAGACGACAAAAAGCGCTTTTCGGGCTGCAGTCGCTTACATCCGAAAAGGACTGAGTCTTCTGAACAGGCGTGATTTATCGTCCCCGGCGTAAACAGAAGCAGCCAGAACGGTATTGTGCCTTCTCTTCAGCAGAAACATGCAAAGAGTCGCGACATATTGTGTCCCACTTTAAATACAAGCAGCACCGAGATTCAGCCGTTTGAACAGATTTGAATACACCACAGGGATCACACTATTCTAGAAAGCATACACGCGCCACTGTGTGTATTTAGTGGACGCTCTTAAATTTCTTCCGTGTAAAGAATAGCGGTGTAATTTTAGGACCAGAGAAGTTGCCCTGCAATTGTGGTCACGTCAAAGTGGCGACCCGGTCTTTAAATACTAAAAGGTAACACCCACATAGGGTAATACGTGAAGCAAGGCGTTTAATGCTCCTGTGTAAGAACACGAGCTGGCACAGCGACAGCGGTGTAGAATTTGGTTGACTTTGTATCAGTTCGCCAGTGTAGAGAAACAGGCAGCTAGAAGGACTGTGTCCTTGGACACAAGGGCACACACTGTGTGTGGACATGCCAAGAAGCCCACCAAGTTTGGTTGCTTCTTGGGGGGCAGTCTGACCGAAAACGCCTATCACCGACAACACGGCAATGCAGGACTCCCGTAGAGCCCGTATTCAGGAAGTAACGGAGCAATGTTACCGTGGGGAAATTATGTGTGGAGCACACTCTCTTTCGTGACCAATGTTCCTGGCAGTGTCAACGGGACCACTGTTCAGGAGATAAACTCCATGCGATACGACGAAATGGCAAATTCGTGGACAAATAAATCTCCATAGAACACTTCGCCAAGCGAAACTGCACCGGTAGCGATGCGTGAGGACGACTCTCACTCATCAATTAATGTCTACACACACTATGAAGCACATACGCAGTAGCGCCCAGCGTATCAACCAGTAGCACCCATTTCAAAACACGTATACGTGAGTATTCCCCACATGTAAAGAAGAAGATTGTGTACGCAACGACATATGCGTCAGAACTGCCTGTATTCTGACGGTTTTCTGGAAAACTGTTGCGCCTACATTTTCTTCATTCCGAAGTAACAACTACGCCATTTCAGGAGATGTGTCTGGAAAGTAAAAAAGCAAGGGCGACAAGCACCCCAAACAAAACGCATGGTTATGTGCGTGTTCACGCACAGGTGAGATTCTTACTGTTAAGAATGCACAAGCAGGCAGTGGTACAATGCGCGTTGAAACGGGATAGCAGCTAAGACTCACATCTAGCGACGCGGTCACCGTTTTCAGGCAGACTGGGTGTGTCTGGAACCGTCTTCCTCGTATCCAGTGAAGTCGCTCCGACCAAAAGTATGACAACCGTCCTGTCAAAGTTACAGGCATACGTTCAATTCCAAGCTGCCTCTGCTGTCCGACTCAGAGCAGGTGATCTACTGCCCAGTAGTGCATGGCTCACTATATACGCCACAGATATCCCCTACAAACTCACTGCACGAGGGCGCCTCCAAGTGTGAGTACAACGGCGTCTACACATAGCATATAGCGCGCACCGAGACGAGAACGACGTCTGCCAGCTGCCTACACACATCCTCATACACACAGCGGAATTCCTGTTCTTTAGGGAACAGCCTGTACTCCTGCGCAGCAAACAACTGCAGAGAAACGCGCTTGCATTTCACGCTTGTATGACTGAATATCTGACTCAGTCTTCGGCCATCAGTGTGGAAGAAACAAGGGCTAAATTCTTTTGCTGTACTGTAGCAGCGGTAGCGTATTTACTCACCACACCAACGCTCCACTTGACTTCATCAGAAACAAGCTGCAGCGCCAGAACTGCCTTCACGACTATATGCCCGCTTGGTGCGCCTTCAGTAACGTAAGGACCACTGTGAGGCACAAGTGATACACATACGCCCTCCGCTAGGGTGTACCATAGCAAACTTGTCGCCGATGAAAGCGGGGTTTTCTGGAACCGCACAGTGAACTGGGTTCTTGTGGACGCCGAGAATTACAGCATTGCTCTTCTTGAGGATGTTGACCCTAAACCATTAGAAAATTGGGCTTCCGCAGCGTGTGCCCCATGAAGTGTCTTAAGGAGAGGACGACTGGGTTTGTTAAAGAGGACCTTAGAATGGATCTTCCACAACCCTCTGCTCAAGGATCTTGCCAGCCAAACGACTACCAAAGGGCCCTGCTACTGAATGTGTGGCTACTATATCTACTACGACAACTACTAATAATTACTCCTGCTGCATCTGCTATCATGACGACGGCCTAGAAGTATAATGAACACTCCTGAGACTAGCGCTACCGTGACTATTCCAACTACTATTACTACTGCTCTTACTTATCTTCCTCCGACTACTGACAGTATTCACGCGGTACCAGTTCCACTTGTACTACTACTGTCACTGTTACTACTGCCACTACGTGAAACTCTACTGCCCTTTGTCCCACTTGTGGTACTACTTCTGCTTCTACTACTACTACTACTACTGCTGCCACTATTACTACTGCCACTATTTCTAACTCTACTGCGTGTAGTACCTCTACCAATACTCAGACAAGTGGTAGTACTTTTAATACTACCACCCCTAATCGCACTATTGCGGCTATTTATACGCTTCTGGTCCTTCACCTATTATTTTTCTACTAATACGTGTCTGAGGGGTGCCGTAGCTCTCCGTAGCTTTTCCGTAGACCTGACACTTTTGAAGGTGCTTCGACAATTTACCTCTTCGCCATCTCCTTGACATGATTCGCTAAGAATGGGATATTTCCGACTCGCCACAATTTCAGCATCCCCTTGTTCGTTAATCGAAGTCCCACAGTTCACCTCTTCACCACCTGTTTTACATGACGCTGAGAATGGACTATTCCCGAACCCCCACAATTTCAGCTTTTTCCTGTTCAATCTTCGAAGTCCATAAAGGAATGATGCATATCGCACAAGTAGCCGTAGTTGCCGAAGTCGACTGACTTCAATAGTGTTTCGGTTTTACAGATTAGTGAATTTGTGACCGAGAGTATGCGTCGGTGCGAGTGTTTCAATTAAAGTGTTAAAATGGCCCTTGTCTTATTCGTATGTCTCAGTCCTTCGCAGTGTTCGTCAGGTACACGTGCTCCACAGTGTGACTTGTGCGCCTTAACACTGCAGTTGAAACGAGTCGCTCACTGAAGACATCCTGAACAGAACATATACGTGTAGGTACAGAGACGCTCCGCTGCTGCGTTTTTGGTATCGCGTGACTGTGACCGAACTCAAGCATACAGTTCACCGGTCCTCCGCAGTCAAACCCTGGCACCGTCCGCGCCATGGCGCGTTAGGGAGAGAACTGCATAGGGGCAGTTTTTACCGCCGCTCCACTGCTGCCGTCTTGCGCCGCTTGATAGAGCGGAGGAGTTATAAACTGTGTGCACAATGTGATCTGGCTGTAATACGGTAAAGTATTCTTCCGAAAAGCTACATAATTTCCCTTCCACGACCACGAGCCAGTAATACCGATCACCTCACCGTTTCGTTGTACTTGATGTACGGCAAAAAACACGAAGGAAGAGATGGCGGATAAATGTGCAAGGAACAAATGCGGGGCGCACCACAGTAGACATACAAGATGCCGTACTTACAGCTGTGCATCGCTACGCGCAAGATACACAGTTAAACACAAGTGTATGGACTGCGGCAGAAGCATACACGCTTTCTTCACCCCTGCCCGGCAGGTGGTAAGGATCACTCGTCATTCGTCACGAGGACTTCAAACTCGCTTGGTTGGACCTCGTAGTGTCAGTGCATCGCAAAAAAAAAACCACGTCCGCCCTTTTCCCGACAACCAGCTGTCAGCTTGTCAGCTTATATACAATTCTACCCATACATGCGTTCCTTTCTGATTTTCTGTTGGAACATTGTTGTCTGTATACGTTTACAGCTAATGTACTAAAAAAGACGCGTGTGTACATGTATGTATATACACATATATATATATATACATATGTGTATACATACATATACACACACACACACACACACCACCTGTATACTGCGTACTGAACTTACACGAGTGTACACGTACAAGTGTTACATACACATTGAGCTGCGCGTTACTGACTGTACAAATACATCAAGGTAGATAAAGCGAGGCCGGAAAATATCGGTGGAAACGGTTGGAAAACTTTCTGGCGTGAAACTTCCGCACGCGAGCCTCCAGTCTGCCTTCATTTACACCTTTTTCCATGGTGATGCAATGAACCTAGGCTTCGCTGTAGAAAAAAATTGATGGTCTGCCGGGCTTGGCCAATTTGTGCTGGCCGCTGGTGTCTTTTGGATGAGGCTGATCCGCAGGCAGAAACTCAAGCGCTGCAAAAAGCACCACATATTCCACAAAACCAGCGTGATTTTGTACGCTGCAGCTATTCTGACACGGCCTTCAGTCTTACCTATTCTTTGCAAACTCAAAGCTCCGATGTACAAGCTACTTCTCTATTTACACGGTGGGCACCGTAAGGCGAGTCCAAATTGTACGAGCATTGGACGCAACCTGGTGCAAAATCTTTTCCCTCACTTGCACGCCGTGACCACGAAAAGTCCCTTCTTTGCCATAAGTATTCCTCTATAAAGCACTATTCCTCTGCGTGGAGTACATGCAGTACCACACTCGTTTTCCTCTTATACGGGATGTGTCTATGTTTAAGCTGACGAAGTCAGGCTTCGTACTTCTACATTCCTTTCGCGGTAGCAGAAGTCTATTCCTGCTATCTCGTCGGTTTCCCTATCTCGGTGTCTACCTACCTACCAGTCTAACCGTCTGTCACGCCATCCACCTATCTGGTTACTCATTCCTTCTGTGTAGACATATATACGAAATCACGTTTCCACATGGTACGGGCGGTGTGCAAGCTCGATGAGCGCCCCAGTTAGCGTTTCTCTCAATGACGTATTTAGACCCCACAACCGGCCTTCGTAGTAGCACGTCCTAAAAAGGTTCACTCTGTTCAAAATAAGCCTTACTCCGTATGCAGAGCTCTCCTAACATTCAGACGCAGAGAGACGCGGAAGATTGCTAAGAACGGTGATGCATTCTGAACTCTGCTAGTTCCGCTAGTGTGCCATTCCTTCAAGTAGAATCCACGCTGCTCCTCCGTTCAACTGATCTACACCAGTGAACGTACACACCCCACGCGGACACGGCTCTTCTGTCGGAGGGACGAACTGTGTACCAGGATCTTTCGGTATCGCTCATCTAGTGCAGGAAAGTCAAAAGCTGCTCACAGTGTCCACTCCCGCACACCGGCGCCGCTTGTCTGTACACGCTGCGCTACTGTTTGCCCTTTTTCTGCAGACAACTGCTATAGCTGCAATTCTTCCCGCAGAAAAGACGCCGCAACTCCTGCTACTTGGCTGGCACAGAACTGCATTTACACATGAAAAATCTGTGATGTATGATGCGTGCAGAGAAATGACAGATGCAATCGTTACTTCCTCGACGTTGGGCTTTGCATACGTGTATACGCTTAACAGATGTATACATATATATATATATATATATAGATAGATAGATAAGTATAGCGGCGCACGCAGCATTCACACAGCGGATGCGTGCATTCCTATATGTGTGTGTACGGGAAGTTGCAGATGGTAGCCGTCGCTGCCAGTGTCACCGGCCTTCCACGTACGAAATGTACACACCCATGTACGCAAGTCAAGACTTCTCCTCAATCCTGCCCCCCAAACTGAAGATGCAGTGGCTTTGCTAGCGTTTTCTCAACGCCCCTAGATGCGTTACAGGCGCGGTGGCAGCAGAGGGGTTCGTCTGCATGTATATATATTCGGAGGCAAGAATATCCGCCTTCCTGCTGATTCCTGCTGCGTACCGGCAATATCGAGAGCTGTCTTGATGTAGTCGACGTGGCTCTGCAGCCGCTTCATTTCATCGAAGGGCAGGCGCAGCTCCAGCGCCGAGGGGCCGTAAGCTTTTAGCTCATCCTGCGGTTGCGTCACACCGTGAAGAATAAAATGTCAGAGAAACACTTTTGAAGCACGTGGACAAAGTCTGGAAGACTCGCGAGACCGGCAAGTCCTACGCGTGCACTTGTGTACGAACGTTCTTACGTTTGCTATACGAAATTCCCACGACAACTGGGACGCCATGCTGGCACACCAAAACTGTACACGCATTGTCACTAGAGACTGACGTAAGAGGTATAGAGCTCCTCCTCTTCTTCACGTAGATGTGTGTGCGGCTGAGATGTCTGTAAGCCAGCAAAATCAGAGGACGCCACAAATAGTACTTCCTTCGCGAACTGACTTCTTCTCCTCAGCGAGCGCAGGACTGACGCAGTCAAGCTTGTGTGCGGATGGACGCAAACCAATTTCTCTCCAACTTTGAACGCGCACACCTCTCGCACTCTTCACTCGCATACAAGCAGTTGCTCCAACGTCCTGCGTGGGTCTCTCTTTGCCACAAGCGATCGACCGAAGGTTTGTCGCCCCTGTTCAGGACTCCTCACTGCATCACTCCTGCAACTCCGATGATCACTACTACTACTACTACCCCTGCTACTACTGTTTTGTTATTTCTCCTACTACTATCAATACAAAAGTATATCCTTCTCATTATAACCGTTACTACTGTCATGCTCGCTACGTACAACTCAACATACAGTCAGCGTGACTCCTGGTTCCTCCACTGCTACTACCATTCTATCATTCTTAATACTACTATTACTAACACCACTACTACACTACTCCTACCACTACTACTACTATCACTACAACTACTATTAATACTACTACTACTACTCCTACTACCACTACTATTACTACCACTACTACTATTACTACTACTACTACCACTACTACAACTACTACCACTACTATTACTACCACTACTACTATTACTACTACTTCTACTACTACTACCACTACTACAACTACTACCACTACTACTCCTACTCCTACACTACTACTACTGCTACCATACTACTCCTATTACTACTACTACTACTATAATACTACGTAGTACTGCTTCTACTACTACTACTACTACTACTTGGTACTATTCCTCCTCCTCCTACTACTACTCCTACTACTACTGCTACAACAAGCACAACTACGACTGCTACTCTTATTACCCCTATGATCGCTGCTACTGCTACTACTAGTACAATTACAACTCCCGCTGGTGACACTACGACTTGAAGTACCACTACGACTACACCGACACCCAAAACTATTACTACCACAATAACCACCAGTACTACTACTCTACTACTACTAGGTGTAGTATTACTACTACTACTACTACCACTACTACTACTACCACTACCTATTAGGATTGCTATTATCACAACTGTTACCGCTGTAATACTACTGCGACTACTACTATGACCACTACTACTACTACTACTACCACTACTATTCGTATGACTGTTACAATACTCCTGTCACGACAACTAATACTCCTACTACTACTGCTACTCCTTTCACTACTACTATTACTACTGCTGCCACTACTACACCTACCTATACTGTACCACTTCTCGTAGCGCTACTAGCACCATTACTAATACTACTACTATTTCGACTACTACTGACACTCCTATTATTACGCTTACTCTTACTACTACCACTAGTACTACTACTACTACTGCTATTACAACTAACGAACGTCACTACTACTATTACCACTACTACGACTATTAATGTACTATGACTATTCCTACCACTCCTACTACTACTACCGCTGCTAAGAGGACGTCACTATTACTATTACCAGTACTACGACTATTAATACACTTTGACTATTCGTACCACCGCTACTACTACTACTATCTCTACTTCTAGTACTACTATTTCGGCAAGAGTTGAGACGACTCCTTCTACTTCTGCTATTGTCACTACCCCTCCTACGGTACAACTGGAACCCACGAAACTCTCCGTCCTACTTCTAAATACTTCCGGTTGTTCGCCTCCCTACTTTCATTTGAAAAGACGCAAACGCCAAGGCCTCCTTCTTTTCATTTTTTCCCAACGCGTTGATGTCTGCGTCCGCTTTCAGAAGCTCCATGTAGCCCGCTGGCGCGGTCCACGTGCCATCTGCTGCTTTGCTCAGCGGAACCTGCTGCAGCACTCGCAGCACTTGCTGTTGCATCGGCGAGTAGTCTCTGGAGCAACCGCGTCAGCAGGAGCAAAGAGCAGCACCCCGGTGTCGCATAAATAGGCAGCGAATCACACTCAAACATATTACGCACCAACAGCTTCGCCTACTACCGGCGCACTTACGTCAACGCCGACATGTACAGGTACGTCATTGCAAACATAAATGCCAACAGACACATATATATACACGCATACAAATATAGATCCTGGGGTACGGACTTGCATTCTCCTGTTCACCTGTTTGAGCGATCCGTGAGCACAGATATATACTTATTTACACATATGACAATATAAGTGTGGAGACCGTAGACACCACTGCGCATTTTCTTACCTCCATATGTATACATATATGCATATAATCCCGCAGATAAGTGTGTACACGAATACATACATATATATCTGTAGACCTCAAGGACACGGACACATGCAGCTATATCTGTCTAATTATCTGTATACATCTACACACATATATTAGTGCAGCTTCAGATGAAGGGCAGGGAGAAATTACACGTGCGTTGACGCGGAACCTACGAGGAATATCTAGCATCACTGCAGAGCTCCTCCTCCATCTATCCCCAAAAACGTATACAGACCTCCAGCGGCACGCACACACACATATGTGCACGGCAATCTTGACAGCAGGAAAACAACCTCTGCGCGAGACGCCGGAATCCAGGGTGTAAGCGGCACCGGTTCGGCTGTTCGGCCTTCGAGCGAAGAAGCGAAAAGAAATACAGTCGGATGTATTCAAAACTGCGTATCTGCTGGACCTCGTTATTACTCCCCACTATAAAGAAGACGCACGAAGACGTCGTCCTCGTTGACGCCGCCCGGTGAAAGAAAGTCCTCCGAGACTTTTAGAAGGATTCTTGGTACGGGAGAAAAACGCACACCGACACACGTACATCTCGAGACGAAAACGTGCCAAGGCGTCTCTGCTTCTTCGAAAGGCGTTCGCCCTAGAGACGATATGTACATATAAATACATACGTGTAGGCACACGCACACACACATATGATCATAGATATCCCTGTGTGTATATTTATATATATATATACACACACACACACACGAGTATGTATGTACGTGCGCACGCACAGACGGGAAATACACGAACCCCTACGTACCTTTCACTCTCCACTACGTACGCAAGAGAATGTGCGCCCCAACAAACCAAGTGGGTACGGGCGGCAGTCTTGCTACTCGTAACAATACACAAGCATATGTATATATATATATATATATTCGGGTACGAAGAAGTACACGTCCGTATATACCTGTATATACACGCACACAAATGAAGTCGTGCGCGCGGAAGTTGTCATCTCTGCCTCTGTCAATACTGCTCACGCCCTCATAAATCTATATTACATACGAATGTGTTGTAGGTAGACAACTCCACGTCTGCATATACGCAGACGCATAGCCGGAGAGATATACTCGGAAAAAGACGACTATATATATAGAGGCCGTCTGCAGACGAACAGATGCACCCACGCGTCGCCGTCAACAACGTGACCCATAATATGTCACTGTCTTACTAACGCGGTTTGCTTACCGCGCCACATATATCACTGCATGCGTAAAGGAGGGGCCGGAAGAAACTACGGGCGCTTTTGCGTTCTTTCCTTTCTTCCTTCCTCCGCTGCCTTCGAGCAGCTGGGCCTTCTCCTTCGTGCGTCTGAAGTCCTCTGTGGACGCCAGCAAAAAGAGAAACTCTCTGAGGGGGAAACGAACAGACCCGACAAAAAGTCGAACTGCAGACGCAGCGTGTCCAACACGAAGACGCGGTGAAGCACGTTTTTGTTAAGTCACGTCATGCCTAGGGGAGAAAGCTGCAGTCGTAGTGAGAGTCCAATAGAGAAGTAGCTGGACAAAGAAGGGGAGACGAAGAGAATCGAAAAGAGGAGCACGAAGAGGCAGCGAAGGAGGCAATAGCGTGCAAGCGGCGAAGAAGGCGAGAAGACTCGTCTTTTTCATCGTGGCGTTCTCAAGCGTATCGGCGGAGAAACAAAGCGACGACAGAATATGAAGAAAACAGAAGATGCAGATGAGGAGATACTGAGGAAAGGGAGGACAGAACACAACGATATGTTCCGGTAAGAAATGTAAGCAGATTACAAGCTCTCGAAGCGCACGCAATAGGCAACTGGTTTTTGCAGCGTCACGTGCCACAATTCGTCCCCACACAAAATATATATATATATACACACTCACATATATATATATATTAGTCCGTCCAAGGGTTTTCCTGTCTACTATGGTATCTAGTTTGACTTATATATAGTGAGCAGGAACATGTGTTCTGTACTTGTGTGTATACATATGTATATATACATATATTTGCGTGTGTTATATAGGGGTACCCACGTGCATACGCAGAGAGACACATGCTCACGTAGGAGGATGTTGGAAGAGATCTTCAGCAATATTGCCGCCCCATCTCACGTTTGTACGTGTATATCTACGCGAACAAGAAGGTCTTAAATAGCCAGCCATGTAAATATACATACACCTATAGATATATTTGTCGCAACTTATCGAAGAGTTCCTCATCTGATGTATCTTCATACGATGTACAGCAGAGATATACGTAGACCTGGAAGGGCAAGCGGCGTGGAAGCGATTTCTGGATCTCAGTAGAAGACGACCCACAAAAAGACAGAGACCTACGCAGACAATACATATGTATATATATATATATGGAGAGAAAATGGGTGAGAAAAATATGTACACACAAGAGCAAATATAAGGACGAGTGCAGACACACGGAAGTCTCGACTAGCACAGAACCGAATGAGATACACAGAGAGACAGACAGCCGAAGAGGCAGGTTATCATCTTTCGGCTTGCGTAGATGTCGCTGTGACGGGACCACACACATACAGACACAGAGAAGCACGGGGTGGACTACCACACGTCAGGCCGGCAGCGCATATAATGACTTTCTGATATAGTATTACGAATTCTGTGCCTGTTGACACAGATGTACAACCATATACATACAGACACCTTATATACGTGTACACACATCTATCTGTATACGTATGAATACACACGTGTGTATCGACCCATGCGGAACTATCGAATGTATACGGATACGCACACAGCTTCAGCAAGGCACTGCAGCGACTTGTTCGAGACTACGTATGTGCTGCACGGCAGAGAGAAGTGTCTGACCGACAACAGCTTCTGGGCCTGTGCGCGTCGCGACGTTCTGAGTAGGAAAAAGACAAAAAGTTGAGCGACCAGCACCGGTATATAGACACATCCCCACGCACACATCCATGTAGCCCCCTACACGGCCGCAGGAGGTCGGAGAAGAAGACTCCTCTTGTTTTAATCTTCCACGCGGCAGCACGAAGTGGGAGAGGAAGACTCCTCTTGTTTTAATCCTCTACGCGGCAGCACGACACACAGACTTCTTTTGTTCCTGAAAAATACCTGTGCGCGACGGGGTCTTGTGGCCGGTCGAACCGCGGCCACGGAGCCGCTACGACGAGAGACGGCTGCTTGAGCACGACACTCCAGACGTGTTCGGAGATGTGCGGGGCAACCGGCATCAGCAGCTGCGCTTGAGTTTCTGCAGACGTGCAACAGCAGCAGCGGAACTCAAGCCGGAGAGAAGGCAACGTTTCGACGTATATGCCCCCGCGGAGAACACAGACACGTACACACATATACGCAGAGACAGAGACACGCATCGGCACCCAACCAGGTCCACCGCTGCTGCCCGACACTAGAGCGCCAGAAGGTCGACACAATTGCAGCAGCAGCAGCAGCTACGCAGAGAGACGGCGCGTGCGCGCCGCCTCCCGGGGGAGAAAACGCCGGGTCGACAATTTTGGGGCTGGGAGAGTGAGACAGACGCATGCAGCGCCCCTGACGGTACGTAGGGACACCACCAGCGAAAACGCTTGCACGTGCACGCGTACGCAGATACACATACACATATTCACGCAGAGAGAGACAGAGCCAGAGACAGAACATGGGAGACGGCGAGAGACGGAGACAGGAGCAGACGGACAAGACAGGACCGCATGAGGTAGAGGAACGCGGTGTCCGTGCGTCCGTCCACACAGAAACACGCAGACATACACGTGCGTTTCTCGTACAGAGAGGTGCTCTTCTACAAGTGGCGAACAACGCGAAGCCCAAACAGAGCTATACAGCATCTTCCTCTGCAGTGCTGGCATGTGTAGGATACGCGTTACTACATATCGCCCGGAGTGCCCGCGCCCTCACACCGGCCGCGCATACACCGGCATGCAGAGGAGTTTTACTGCTTGCAAGAGAGAAGGACGCACGTGCCAAGCGAAGAAAAAAGAAATGGGTACTCACCAGTTTTCTACGACTGCGCGCGCACAAACTCACACACAGAGACAGCTCGTGTGGAGAGTCTTCCTCTCGATCTCCACATACGTATACACGCATATACATATATGTACACGTACGTATGTAGGCAGAGACACGCCTCTGCAAAAGTCTCCTTCTCTTCTCTCCACACACAGACACATATATATATATATATATATGTATATACCCAGGCAAAATCAGGCCCAATGAGGAAGTTTCTCTCTCTGGTTCTGCACACGTATATGTACATAGAGACAGGCAGTGAGACCCCTGTAAATATAATCTCTCTCTCTCTACACATACGTATTTATACATAGAGAGAGTCAGACCCCAGTACAAACCTCTCCACGTGCATACATACAGATATACATGTATATACATAAATATATACACAGAGTGACCACCCTGTGAAAAGCCTCTCTGTGTCGAAAATTTATACACACATATATACACAGAGAGGGAGAAAGCTTTTCGTGTCGGTGTTCCGCTTGTATAAGCGTCATAGGAGAGCAGCGTAGAAAGATGTAGTTACTACTACGGCGCTGAGGAGTGTGGCCGGGCTGCGGCACCTCAGAATAGGCTACAGGTGGTCAGGCTCAACAAGAACGCAGCATGAAAGTAGCGAGACGCTCTCATGGCTAGCTGCGAAAAGTAGTACGCCGGTGACCACTACACGGATACCTGTGGCGGGCAGCGAGCTGCGGTGAGAAGCACGCGACTCCCGAAGAAGTTGCAGCTATCCCTCGCAAAGTGCTACCCACCAGCTGCGGTCTAGAGAATAAAATGGGCAGATAGCTCTCTGGTGGGCACAGAACAGACACACAAAGGCCAAGACCCTGCAGCCGCTGCAGCAGCTAGCCGCCGCGGAAGGAGGGACCCGCACGCAGCTCCTTCTAAGAAGCTGCAGCGAAGGCCACGACTCTCAGAACGTGCCCAACGACCGAATCAAACTGCATCTAGCTGCGACGACAGGAACGCAGCAACGTGACAGCACGCAGCAGCAGCAGGAACAGAAAGACACCCGGGAAGCAGCCGGCGGTGCCTAGGGACCACCCCATACATCACAAAGCCGCAGCAGCAGCGCGACGTGGGTCGCAGCAGCTAGCGGCGGGTCGCAGCAGCAGCTAGGTCGGTCGCGGATGCCAGGGGGCAGAGGCCTGGAAGCAAGAATCTGTTTTTTGCAGGAACTACTGAGGCATCAGCAAGGCTCGTGCTTCTTCTGTCGGGTAGTTTTTTGTCGCTCCCCACTTACTTAACCAGAGAAGCAGCAGATCCTTATGCATGCGCCGGGCACCACACAGCAGCTTGTATTGATCTCTGCGTGTGTGCATTTCATAGAAGCCGCTCTTCAGCGCCTCGCGATATTGAAAGGTGGAGTAGCCCTCTGCCGCCTCCGCCGCGCACGTTATTATTTCGTTCAAGAAAAGTTCGTCTGCCTCCTCCAAGGGCCCTGCAAGAACAACGCCCACCAGCAGCTCCAACAACAGCATGCGCGACAACACAAGAGAAACAGCAGCAGGTGGCGAACCGCAACAGGAGAGACCAATGGAGCAGCAAGAGAAGGAGTACCAGTCGCAGGAGGAACAGCACCAGCAAGAGTCCGCGCAGCAGCAGAAGCAGCAGAGCCGGGGCAGCAACAGCAGCCGCAGAGTCGGGGCAGCAACAGCAGCGCCGGGACAGCAAAAGCAGGAACAGAGAGAGCATGACGAGGCGCAACAGGGACGCAAGAGGCGGAGCCCAGTCGTCCCAACACGAGCGGCAGGAGAACGGCGGGCAGCGCCGAGAGCAAAAGCCAAAGCGGGAAACAGACGAAGGCGAACAGCAAAGGTAGCAGGAGCAGCGCAAGCAACAGCAACCGCGGCAGCGCCGGAAGCAAAAACGGCAGCAGACCGTCGTCAGCCGCACCAGCAGTAGCCGAGCCGCACATCCTCGAGCAGCAGCACGAGTGAACAGACAGCAACACCAGGAAGGCAGAAGCAGCAGCAAAGCAGGTGAAGCAGGAAAGCAGACGAAGCAGGACAGCAGATGAATCGGCAACGCAAATGCAGCAGCAAAGCAGATGGGAGCAGCACGGCAGATAAAGCCGCAAAGCAGAAGCAGCAGGAAGGCAGACGAAGTACGAACGCAGATGCTGCAGCAAAGAAGATGTAGCAGGAATGCAGATGAAGCGAGAAAGCAGAAGCAGCAGCAAATCAAACGCAGCCGGACAGCAGACGAAGCAGGAAAGCACGCGAAGCAGGGAGGCAGAAAGTGTTTATTTGAACGTGCCTTCTCTGAAAGTTTCTGACTCGGCGACCTCTCTTGCGAACTGCTCGAGCAGGTAGAGACGCATCACCGCCGCGTTTGCTGTCTCTCGTTGAAAGTTCGCATCATCTATGCTGTCGCCTGTGACAGAGACAGCAGCGCCAGCACGACAGCAGCAGCACAGCAGCGGCAGGACCTTCCACACACGTGTACCCACCTACGCAGCCACACACATATATATGTAAACTTCTACAATTTTCATTTCCTCTTCCTTTTTCTCTCTCGCTCTTCATATGTACTTATGAATGTAGTACCTTCTACACATGCGTATACACCTATTCATCAGTATATATGCATATATACCTGCACACCTACACTCATCTGTTTCTCTCTCTATATCTCTTGCGCTCTTCATACGTACTCACAAACATAGAAAGAAGACCGGCAACACCTCGTCTTATACACACACGGGAGGCTGGTAGATCCGCTCGGATGTCCACACGAAAACAGACGGACGAATGTACACCAAGAAGTGTCTGTGATACTCGCCTCTGCGTCTACCTGCACGGTGATTAGACACGTCACAGATACTCTCGGGAGTATACGTATCTACATATATAGACGTACTTCTACTTGCAAATATGTCTAAGAAAAGACACATATACACACGAATTGCCTGTCTCTCTATATACACAAATGCATATAAATACATATATATACATATGTATATATAAATATGTAGAGATACATATAGTGCCCATTTACACTCGTGCACAATATATATGTATATGTCACGTACACGAACGCGTAGACAATCCACATATTTGTACGAACGTCTGCGTATGTATCACCGCATATGTGTGAAGCGCCTCTTCGCACGGAAAGTTACATACACGCGGCTGATACAAATAAAGAATCCTTGAAGGAAACGCAGGCCCACAGCTTTTATACGCAGCACATACGCACATGTATATATATACTTATGTCCACATGCCTGACACATACATATATATATATATACACGTATAAATATGTAAGCATATACAGTTTCACGTGTACCGCGCAGAGACATGAGCATCTGTATCCGACATACATGTACACACACACATAGACGGCTGATACACCTGCAGGTATATCTCTTTACGCATAGAGCGTAAAGAATTACACGTGTAACATAAAGAAACGTCAAAATTTATATATATATATATATATATACATACATATAGATACGTGGACGTGTGTAAGACAACTCTCCCGATGTACGAATGCACCCAGCGTTCTCCACTATCTCTGCACGGCTATACACACACACGTCTCTACTCGGTTGTAGCGAGCACGCTTTTCCTCTTCAGATATGTAAAGACCTCTGTACCTGCGTCAGCAAGTGCGATTCGCACGGCATCTGCAGAAAACTCCTCGATCGCCTCTTCAAGCGTCAGGAAGTTTCCCAGACTTTTACTCATTTTCTGCGCGTCCACCATCACGTGTCCGTTGCAGACAAATGCTCTGAAGCAGCAGCAAAACAGCAGAGAAGCAGACGGAGCAGCAGCAGCAGAGTGGCAAGGGCAGACCTGCGAAGAACGACGACCCGGGACAGGTGGACAGGAACAGCAGCAGCGGCGCAGCAGAGAGACAGCAGCAGCCGACCAACAAGACAGCAGACGCAGCAACGGCCGCACAACAGCAAACTGGCAACGGCAGAACCGCGGAGAACGAGACGACCGGGAGAGGAGGGCAGCAGGAGCAGCAGAGCCGCAGCAGCAGCGCAACAGCAGAGAAGCAGCCGCCGCAACAGGAGCAAAAAAAGCAGCACGCCAGCAGCAGAACCGTGGAGAAAAAGACGACCCGGGACAGGAGGAGAGCAGCAGCGGCAGAGCGGCAGCAGCAGCGCGACAGCAAAACAGCACACAGCGGGCAGGAACGACACGGGAGAGACGCAGCAGCGCGAGTGCCACGGCGAAGCAGCAGCAGCGCAACCGCAGAGCAGCACGAGAGGGCAGCAAAACGAGAGACGCGACAGCGGGGGGACAGCAGAGAAGCAGCACGCGGCAGTGTCAACGCCGCAGCAGAACTGCAGTCGTGTTGTGCGTCGCAACGTACGACACACGCACGCATCTCGACGAAAAGCATGCAAGAGGCGACAAGATGATCTGCAGAGAAAAAATGACCTTTCACTCTGAAAGGAGCAGCACAGCAGTGTTGGGCTGGCTGCGCGGGGCGACAAGGACGCAGAGGGAAACTGTAGTGGCTGTCTACTCCGTCGATCTCTCGAGTTGCTGGGCTCACACGCATATATTCCTGCCAACGGTCTAACCAGCATATACGCATATAATTTACATCCCCACGCTCTCCACGTTGTCCTGTCCACGTATATCGCGACATATCTACATATCTATTTTATACTTGCCTGCGAGCTCCACTCCCCAGACAGACACGCACACACATATTGCAGACACACCGTACCTATATACCCTGCTGGACACACACACACACATGCATATAGATATATATATATATAGGATGTGGTATACACGTACAATATATGCATATATATATATATATATGTATATTGAACTTATAGATGCTGTACGAATATACGCAATAATTATATATATATACATAAATATATATTGTACGTGTTATCTACGTACAATATATACATATTAATATATATATATATATATTGTACTTATACATGCTGCTGTACGAATAGCAGCATGTATAATGGCTGTATATATATATATATGTATATATACGTAAATATATATATATACACACACATATTGGACGTGTTATTAACGTACAATATACACATATACCAATATATAGGTATATATATGTTTCGTACTTATACATGCTGCTGTATGACTATACGGAGAAAATGCGCTTCAGGACCCTCTGTGGGCGTCCCTCGATGAATAACAGACTTTGCATCAGCGTGTGACATTGCAGGCGTCTACAGAAGGGGTATACCGCATCCGCGTACAGATCACCAGGCAGATACTGCACCTCTATATATCCCACCGCATGCAGACGTACGCGCAGATACGAGCCCACACAGACGTAATTGCAGACACATACGCACACATACATGCATCAGTGTATACCACCTCTGTATGCTCCTGCAATCGTCTACATCTAAATATATATATATATATATATATATATGCTTAGCCGGTGTATTTGCTTATATGTCCACGGGTTCCTGCGTATATGTGTGTTATAAAACCTTCACACAAAAACGAAGAGACGTGTATTATAAGAAATATGTACGAGTTACTGTACATACACGTATACACAAGGGTACACCCCCATAGACACACAAAAGAGATACTAAAGCGAGGAGACGTGGTACAAGTTCTTTTCTGTAAGACGCAGACGTCCGTCGAGGACGTCTCTACGAAAAAAGAGGAAGTGTCGATACCTCTTGGTGATGTACGTCTACGCACACGTACCTGTGTCTTCTGGTGCAGACGCAGCCATACATACATATGATAACCCATCTCTCTCCTTACCTCTTCCCCGCTCGTTTTCTCTATATACACACATGTACAAATATACGTATTGCTCTGGATATGTATGTACAGGTATGCAAACATTCACACACAGACACATACGTGGATGCATACATACGTCCTGAGAACGCAGACGAAACGGCGAGGACGCAGGAAGGCGACGAAAAGAGGAGGGGGGAAAAGGAGGCAAATCACGCAAAAAGAACTGACAGAAAGAAATTTTACCTCGGCCACAGATCGGGTCGCTCTGGCCAAATCGCCGCGTGGTTGTACAGAGAGAAGACGAGGTGGTTGAAGATGAGGTCCTTGCCAGAGACGCGCAGGTCCAGCGGATACCAAAATTCAAATTCTCTTCGCAGTCGCTGCAGCAGACGCACCCGTTTCACAAATCGGTAGAACTCTATACGCCCACGCGTGCAGGCCCCACAGCACTCAGCCTGCAGAGAAAGAGAGGTCCGCTTCTTCGCAGGACCCAAGAAACGCACCTCTTCGAAGAAGATAGTGCTCTCTTCTTCGAGTTCACTGAATTAACAGCAGTCCCTCTCTGTCTCTCACAGAAAAGAAGAAACCCTTCCTGACTCTCGGCAGCAAACTCACCACGAGCGTGTGTCTCGCGGGCGAGGAGACAACCCTCCCTTCCCCTCCCTCTCTCTCTAACGCGCCACCACAGCCTTCTACTTCGTAAAACTGACTCGGCAGCAGTTCAGCAGCATTCTGCAAGTGAAGTGCATTTCTTCTTCTCCGCCGATCGACGACGCTGCCCTCTTTGCTGCTTCCCCCAGACGCACCCCCGCGCGGCCCTGTATCCCCTTCTCACCTCCGCCTCTCCGGTGTACGTACACCCCAGACATCGCGAGCGGCTCCACGTGGGCGGCCGTGCGTCCGCGCACTTCCGTCTCTACAAGTACGTCGAGGTATACAAAATTTTCGATTTCCTCGGCGCCCACGGCACGACACTTGGCGCACCTGCATTCCTAAGAGTTGCGTCGCCTCCCCACTTCTCAGCAGGAAATTTTCTGCGGGTCTCTCTTCGGTGCCCCCCACGACCCGTCGACGCTCCGGAAGTGGCCGTCTCCCTCCCTGCGTACCTCTCCCGTCTCTCCGTCGGTGTGCCCCTGTCTCTTCCGCGTTTCCCGTCGCTTGCCCGTCTTCCTGCGCTTCACGCGTCCCACGGCTTTTATTTCTTCCCACCCGCTGGCCGTCGCGTTCCTCTGCTAATACGTCGGCTTCTGTGTGTTTCACCCTTCTCGCAGGCGCGACCTCTCTGTCTCTTTCCGCTTGCTGGTTTTTCTGTCCTCCTCTTCGCATGCTGTCCCTCCCTCAACTGGCCGCCCCCGTCTCGTCTCCGCTTTCCTCCACGCCCCTCTCTCTTGTCGTCTTTGCCTCACGACTGCCTCTCTCAATAACCCCTGCCTTTGTCTCTTCTTCGCCCTCGTCTGCAACTTGCTGCCCCTCTTGTTTCTTCCTCTTTCTGTGTGTGTTCTTCTCTTCGGTTCTGTCCCCCCATCCCCCCTTTCTTCTTTTTCTTGGCTCTGTGCCCTGTTCGGCCTCGCTTCCCCTTGACTCTGTCGACTGCCTTCTCTCTCTATCAGGAAGGGCGCATACCTGGAGGTGCTCCACGGGTATGGAAGAGTTCTTCGGCAGCTGCTGCGTCTGCAGGAAAATGTAGTCGAAAACTTCGTCCGTCATTTCTGTGGCGTCGATGCCCAGACTCGAAGGCCCTGGCCGCCGTCCGTAGATATCTCCTCCCTACAACACGTGTCCACACACACGCCAGAACAACAACTGAGGCAGCGCCCATCAGAGAGAACACAGCAGCAATAGCAGCAGCGTACGGGATTAACAGCAGCAGGAACAACGTCGCTGCAGCAGCACCGTCCCGGCGCAGCAGCCGAAGCAGTCCTCGACCTGGGCAGCGCAGTCTTCACCTGTCTTTCTCTCCGGGAAACTCCAGACCACTGAGCAGTTTACATTCTCGAGCAGACACTACTACGCTGCAGTCGCTTGCGCACACCCCTCGCTATTCGCCACTTAGACACAGAGACACACGCAGAGAATTTCATCCCGTCTGCACACGTACACGCAGAGACCAGCCGCCCCGCCCTCACCAACCTAACGTGCACGTACGTATATATGCCTGTGCACGCGTCTGTGAATGCAGGCACATATATATATAGATATTAACGTACAACACACTACAACGACATACACAGACAGAAACACACAAACACACAGAGAAATCGCACAGAGAATCACAGAAGTTCGAACGCGTACACGACACATACAGACACTCTTCCAACCGGCCACCCGTACGCACTTATACGTGCCTCTCTATCTCTACTTGCATATATGCACACAACTGCACGTCTACGCGTCAAATACTCTTACACACACGCACACATATATACATGTATACATACGTGCGTTCATACACAGGCGTCGTCGTCCGTGCGTCCTTCGGATGAAGACACAGACACGAATATTGTATACATATATATATATATATATACATACTCACGCGTACCACTTTATATATGTATACGCATGCATATATACATATACATGTATATGTACAAAAACAGAGAGATACATACGCCTCCTGATCCATAAACACCTTCACATCTATATATACGTACATACGTAGGCACGCAGAGAGATACTCGATTAGAAGCCGAGTATCTCGTCTGTAATCTGTATACACATACATATGTATACGTATAGGTATAGTAACACAGAGAGATACACATGCCTACTGATTTATAAACAGGATTACCATACATGTATGTATATATATATATATATAGAATAGAGGTACGCAGACAGAGAGCGTCGAGGAAGAGTGTGAAACCGTCTTTCTGTCGTGCGGGCGAGTCACCCTGTCGCCCGCCTGTGTCCGCGTATCTACGAAGGTCGCTCTCGAGGAAGAAACCGCTTTCGTCTCTTTTGTAAGCCGCTACCTCGAAAACGACTTTTCTGCCGCAGTTCTCCCCATGTTCTCTCTGTCTCTGTCCCCGCACGGAAGGACAGAAATGCGTCTCCCACGACCCCGAACTACCACCCGTACCTGCGCGTGGCCCCCGCTCTGATGGGACCACGCCGTTTTGAAGCGCGCTGCTGCGGAGACGGCTTCCCGACACACAGAGGCGTACAACACTCTACGTGTGAACGAACAGGCGCCTCCGCGCGCGCGCCTGGGCATGCACACGTTGGCAATATCACGCCGCCCTCTCTCTGCAAGTATCGCCCGACCTCGTCGGACGCAGGGTTCCACCCGGCTCTGTGCAGGTGTGCGCGCGGGGCCGCGCCAAGACCCAAGCACGCGCAGTTTGTATAGTTGGTAAGCCCGTTCTTCTCTTCCCTTCAGTAAGTGTCCTTCTCAGAAAGCCCGCCCGCGGGAAACTCCGCCGTTCTTTCTCTTCGTCGACGAACAAAAGCAGCTCGCACTTCTGCTCCTTTCCCCCCCCTGCCCACCCCCACACATGCGTTCGTCGAGCCCGCCACACGACGTCAAGACCAACCCGACGTACACACGTCATTTCCACATAATTTTATATCCCGCCTCTTTCTTCCCCTCCCGCTCTCGTGTGTCATTTTCGTCTTCTCGAGTTTGTGTGTGCTGCTGCATGTTCTTGTGGACGCGGCTGTCCTGTGCTGCGTCTCGCCCCCCTACGTGTGACCCGCACGCGCTCATGCTTCTCCCTCCTCCCCCACTTTCCTGTTGCCTTTTCTCTTCTTCTACTCCTGTCGTACTCTTCCCGAGTAAGACACGCAGACAAGCGTCGTACCTGCAGGAGATGCGCAATGGTGTAGTACGCCATGTAAATCGTCGAGTCCGAGAGACTCTCGATGAGCAGCGGCTGCTTGGCGTCTCTGCGCGTCCAGGGCAGCGGAGAGCCGAGGCCGTAGCTTCTGCTGCAAGCCCACTCTCGCAGCCAGCCCACAACATGCTGAAACTGGTTCGTCACCTGCTGTGAATGCGTCAGTAGTCCCGCACCCGCCGCCGGAGCAGCAGCAGCAGCAGCGGGTAGAGCAGCAGCAGAAACGACAGAAGCAGATGGAGACGGGGCTGGTGGCGAAGAGGAAGGAGGCGCGTGCGCTGGAGAAGTCGAAGTGAGAGTAGGAGAAGCCGCGGATTGTGCTGCAGCAGTGTGCTGGGGCGCACCGGCCGGTGTGGTAGCGCTGGTGCCGCCGGAGACGTAGCGAGCAACAGCAGCCTGCCACGAGGGCTCGCCGTAGTCGAGATACCACTGGTTCATAAATGCTACAACGCACATGTCTCCGCTGCGCGAAAGGACCGGCGCTTCGGGCTCGTAGAGCCGCAGGGCGTGCTGCTGCTGCAGCAGCTCCTCTCGTATAAGTGCCTTGGCCACAGCCACTTTCTCGCCTGCATGCGGCCCCGCCACAAACACGCCTTCGTAAAATCCGCGGCGGTAAATTTCCTCCTTCGCTTCCTGCAGCTTCGCCGTGTCCCGCTGGCTTGTAATCTTCTTCTCCTCGCACATGCGAGCTGCAGCCCGACGTCCAAGTCTGCGGCACGCACAAGCAACCAGCAGCCGCACACACACCCACGCACAGAGCAGCAGCGGCATGAGAAGCCACACACAGCAGCAGCAACAGCAGGGGCAGCGGCAACAGCAGGGACAGCAGCAACACTAGAGGACGCAGCAAACAGTAGGGCCCGGGGCAACCACAGAAGCACAGAGGGGCGGTATAAACGAAGCAGCAGCTCACTTGCAGCAACAGAAACAAAAGCAGCAACGTAAGGCACCGGCACCAGAGTGAAAGAGCAACAGCAAACGCTTTGCAGCAACGTGTAGTTTGTAACAGCAGCAGCAAGACAGATGGTGTGCAAAGGAGCACCGGCACCAGAGTGAAAGAGCAACAGCAAACGCTTTGCAGCAACGTATAGCTTGTAGCAGCAGCAGCAAGACAGATGGAGTGCGAAGGAGAAGAAACGAAGACGGAACCGCGACACATCCAGACGAGACGGCGACAGAGGGGAAATTAAATCCCACAAACGCAGAAGTAAGCCGGAAAAACGGCTGCAGGCAGAGACACGCACACACGTGTCTCGAGACAGATAATAAAACCGCAGCAGGAAAGGAAGCAGCTTTGTTACACATCCGCGCGTACGCTGCGACTTCTCAATTGCTGCTGCGACTGCGGTTGCTGCTTCAGGACGTCTGCTGCTGCTGCTGCTGCCAATGGAGTCCTGCTGCTGCTGCAGCCAATGGAGTCCTGCTGCTGTTGGCGCTCGCTAGGCGAGAAGGCGTGACAAGAAAGAAGGCAACACCACCAGGCGAGAAGGAAACAGAGGGAAAACGCAAGAAACCACGAGCCGCCCGCGCATCGGCGGTGGGGGGAAGACCCCCCTCACGCACACGTACATACTTCAGAGGCACGCATGCAGGCGGCAGCTATACAGACACACACGGGCATCTCTGCGAACCGGTGGGGCGCAGCAGAAGTTCTACTTTCGCAAAAACGGCGGGGTACACAGAATTAGTATCTTTCCCACACACGCCGAAGCGACTGGGGAAGAGAACATCCCTCATCCACAGACGGGGAAACTGAGAGTAAGGGGCAGGCAGAAAGACGTCCACACGGCTTACAGATGCGCCTACGTGCGACACCCAAGAAAACAGGCAAAATCCACACATACGCACACACACACACACATATCCACACATACGCATATCGAAACACACACACACACACACAAGCACACCTGCACACCATGAGGAGAGACAAGGATCCCCACTAAGAGGGAGAGAAAGAGCCACATGCGGCGCATGCACAGCCCCGTCGCTCGAACAGTCACACGCATGTCCACTCGCGTGAACGTGCGGGAGAGAGAAATGCGGTTCGCAAAGAGACGGGGAGAAGAGAAGAGAGCTGTGCGGGGAAAACAGGACGCAGAACCATGTCCGTAGGCAGAAACACACACATACACACGCATGCGCCCGTGCGTGACAAAGGAGAGGAAGACGGTTGCGGGAGCAGTTCTTCGAAGAATTCAGGCGTCGCAGAGAAACCCACGCACGCTGCTGCACACCCGTGTGGTGTGTGTGTGTGTGGACTCGTGGAGATGCGCAACATCTGCAGGGAAGAGTGGCCGAGGGACGAAGCAGCAGCAGCTCCCCGCGCACACACGGCTGGGGCTACACGTCCACATGTCTACTACGCGCAGCTGCAGAGGATGAACGTCCTCGCGTCGCCGCAGCACGTATCTCTACCACACACGAGTGGTACACAAACGCAGAGAGAAAACGCAGAGAGACGCTGACGACCCTCGGACACACAGAAAGAGGGGCAGGTGCTGCTGCCGCGCAGACGCAACAGGCGGCGATCTCTGCTTCGAAGCTGCTGACGCAGCGCCGCCGTGACGCGGGGTCCTTCTCTCTGCTGCTGCAGCTCGTCACTGGCACACACGCACGCATCTACACAAACGCGTGTGGACGCACGTATACTTGTCAAACAAGTACCACTACCCCAATACCCCACATGCACAGCTGTTCCACTCTACACATATCTACATATATGAATACCTACATAGACCTCTCTCTCTATATATATACATACATACATATATACATGTGTGCGTATATGTACACCCTATTCACATACATACATCCGTAACAATATACGTATACATACATACATATGTATACACACGATCCACATGCACACACGCCTAACTACATATATATACATATATACACATATATATACATATATATATATACACACACACTACCCACATGCAAGCAGACGTAAACATATATATATATATACGTATATGTATATACACCTACACACATGTAGATGTATCCTTGTCACTCTCTCTTTAGATATAAATAAGTATCTCTCTCTATATATATAGGAACGTACACCTCTCTCGATTTCTTATATATAAGTAGACCTATTCATGTATATATTTTCGTACACATGTTGACATACTGCTGTTACACGTGCATATATATATTGATATGTACATCTGTTTATACATCTAGGTATAGACGCCCCCGCCTGTTCATTTACACGTACATCCCGATTCTTTTGTATTGAACATCTACACGTCAGGCATGTATGGACGGGCGGCCTGCAGCAGAAGACGAACCCGGGAATTTCGATAATTTCGACGAGATGGAAGGGAGCTGCCCACTCGGGGAGGACGCCGTATTTTTCTTGGAAAAACGCCGGTTTCTTCTGCACGTCCGTCAACGCAGCGAAGTCGTCGGGAGAGTCGCTCGGCACCCCCATCACCACTCCCGTCCCTGCACCCCACAACCCCACCAGCAACACCAGGTGCAGCAGCAGAAGTCATAGCGCGACGAAAAAGCGAAAAACAGCAGCACCACGGCAGGCAGCATCGGAGACGTGACGAATCCCAGAGACCTGGCAGGCGAACAGCAGCAGCTTCCCGAGCACCTGCGGCACCGCTCCCGGAAGAGCATACACAGTCGGTCCAGCAGCAGCAGTCGCAGCCAAACAACAGCAGCCGCAGCCACGCAACGGCAGCTGCAGCAAAGCGGCGGTGGTCGCGTAATGGCAACAGCAACAGCAGCCAGGCGACAGCAGGCAGTCCCGCAACAGCAACAGCGAAGCAACAGCAGCCAGTGCAGCAACAGCGGCCTCGTAACAAGAGCGGCAGCGGCAGCAGCAGCACAAGCAACAAACGGTGCCGCATGCGTCCTGCAGGGTAACAGTTCGAAAGCGTTTGATGTATGTCCTCGCATCTTTGACGTGCAGCAAAAAGACCTACGGCGGCGAACTTACACGGTGGGGAGACACAAACTCGTGGAATGCTCTACACTACCGAATTGTCTTCTATCCATGTCTCTGAGTTGAAAGAAACGGCTTTATACGCGTGTGTATGCACAGGCGTATATCCACACATAAGAAAGCTTGCCTGCATATATCTACATATATAAATGGATATATATAAAACTGCCCACGCATGTAGCGTGAATGAGAATACGTAGACAAGCATACAGAAACGGTGACGCTGTCGGAGGTGTGTATTTACATATACACACACGACAGGCACACAAATACACGTAGATTCAAATATACATGCATAGACATACATATATAGATACGCGTATATATCCGTGGACATATCCGTCAGCATACATATATACATATATATATACAGGCGCATTTATATAAATATGTATGCATGTAAAAACACGTAGTTACACAAAGACACACACACACACACACATACACACACGCGCACACAGACACACACACCCGACATACACATATACACATACAGACACACACACGTTTACACACTTTAACACCAACCGCACCCATACATCTATACGGATTGATATACACATACACATATATACACGTACAAATATATATATATATACACGTACATGAATTTATACATATACACATATATGTATACATATATATATATATGCATGCAGACATATCTACACATTTATAGAAGATATTTGTATATACCTTTGTTCATTTTAATGCCAAACATGGGCAGAACGTAGACTGTGGGGTAGGGAGCACAGGGGACGGAGAGGGGAAGTCCGATCAAGTCAAGTCCCGAGAGCGTCACGAGGCAGTGGGGCTGCGGGAGTGCTGCTGTGGCTGCTGCGTCGCCGCTGCCTTCTTCTTCTTCTCCCTTTCCTTGCAGCTTCTCCACTGGCATGAGACCCTGAATCCAGCAGTGCGCGCATCGCTACTAATCCACAGCGCCACTACATCTGCATGCGCGCGTATACACAGACTTGTGTGTAGCCTTCTTTTTCTTCTGCGCGTCTCACCGGTGGCTGGGGCTCCGCCGCCACAGAACGACGACATGCGCGCGACGGACCCCCCGGTGTGTATGTGCGCAGTAGCATCCACGTGTTGTACGGACTGCTGGAGCAAACTGGCGACTCGAGTGAGACACAGAAATATGGGATGTGGGGGATGGAGGGTAAATACACTGATACAGATGTTCTTCATGAACAGTAGTAGTATCGCGAGATACAAACACATTACAGACGGGCGGCAGGATGGGGCGCGACAGACCCTATAGATGGACATGTGCATAGTGGGCTTTCCTATGTGCAAGTTTTCCTTCTCCCGTGAATCTGCAAAAAGAGAGTCGGAAGCAGAGACAGAGAACCACGTGCGCGACACCCGCACCCTTACACATGTGGGCTGTGTACATACACCCTTGTAGATATATACGCCCCTACGGAGGAGAAGATGCACTGCGGACCCCCCCACCGCGGCGACAGGTCACTATACATAGACGGAGAACGTCTGTTTTCGCGTGCAAAGAAACAAGCTCACATATATCGACGTACACATACAGATACACGCACGTCATTTGCCTATCGGTGTATCTGCATTCGTCTCCTGTACACAAGGAGTCACAAGAAGTCGCTTCGAAGTTGTAGCTCTGCAGAGAAGAAGAAGAAGAAGCGCGAGGGCACCTGCCTGAGCCAGTTTTGAACGCTGCAGAGAAGAAGAAGCGAGCAGCAAATCCTACGTACCTGGTAACACATGTTCAGGGCTGCATGCTCGCCGCAGACGAAAAGGCGTGGACAAGCCGCCAAGGCCTCCGCTCGCGTCATCGCAACTTCAAATTCTTCCTCTTCCTCCGCAGCAGCCGCTGCTGCATCGCCGTCAGCAGCAGCTGTTGCTGCTGCTGTCTCTCCGGTGCCCAGCGTTTTCCGCGGAACGTCGAACGCCAGATACACGCCGTACCTAACGCACATGCAGCCGAACCTCACGCAGACAGAAATGTCTATTTAAAGAGGCGATTTCCACAAAAAAGTGGACGGAGAAATATTGCCGCGAGATACGCTGTAGAGAGACAGCAATACGTGGCCGTCACTTGTCGGGAAATGCACACACGTGTACAGTTTCATATATAATAGACGTATACATACGTAGGATACAAGTATACATTATACACACTTTTACATTTATACACATATACATTTACACGTATGCACGTATGAATGTGGATGTACAGACATAATCGTAGGCAGAATAGAAGTACACCGACCTACGTGGACGGACCCGTATGTACGTACATATACATATATATCCACACACACGTACATACATGCGTAGATAGAAGTGTTCATTTGGAGATACAGATCTACACTCGCATACGCATGTACATATATACAAGAGTATAAATATACGCACAGACACCCACACATAGAATTCCACAATACGTGAGGACGACCCGGGGCACGTACGCGTACGGTGCAAATGCAGGCGGGGCAGCTGTCAAGTACACAACTTGATATCTTCCCCGCCACTTGTACACGTGTGAAGACTCTCTCTTCACACGTGGCGAAGGCCACGGCGAGGATTTCCTACACCCGTGCAATGACGAAGCGCAGGTCCATTTCTCTCTGTCTGTCTTTCTATGTACACACACCTATATTTCTCGCGTCACCGTCTACGTCAGTAGATACATATATACAGATACTTATATATGTATGCATGCATACGGATTCACGCATACATCAGCTTCTACAGATATGTGTAGACATATAACTTTCTATCGTGCCACATGTACCTCTCTTCGAAGCAACATACCTGGCCGCACACGTGGATCTAACACACGTATATATATGTACTTTATAGTTATGTGCCTAACAAACATGCGCACACGTAAGATATACATTCATACATACTCGTCAACGCATGTAGACGCTCACGTACGAAACCTTCTCCGTTCCGTCGAAAAACAACCCGCAGCCGTGAACACCACTGCGGTCCCACCGAGCCACAAATATATTTTCCTCTGCCTCCGGCGTGTTTCTCGCTTACACAAGTCCCCCCTCTCTCTCTCTTTATAAACACATGCAGTAGACATTTGGCGAGAGACTGCATGCGTCTGGACGTCTCTTTTGTTCTTTTGTGAGTATAATAGCGTTCCACTTGTTTCCTGTCTACACTGCAGACGCGGTTGCACTCGGCAGCTCTGCAGACGGGCAACTCGCGCTGCAAGGCACACGCCAATTTTTCCACCCAAAAGTGCCCCAATATAAAACAAACATATACGCAAACATCTATACATGGCGCACAACGAACGCATTCCCCTATACATTCGTTTATATATATATATATATATTTGTATATATATATATATACGTATATATATATATATATATATAC